>JAFMSR010000738.1:0-43016 GCA_022818135.1 Saxidomus purpurata | reverse complement strand
AATATCGTTAACAGATTGATAAAAACTAATTAAAATGATTTATTCACTCGCGTATTCGATGGAACGCAATGGTCAGTCCGTCAATCAGGAATTGGAATTCTAATAATTTATTTAACGTGCAACTAAATATCACCCATTTTAGTGTGGTTTTCTAAAAGTATTTGACTTAAAAATAAGAGGGACATAATGGCCCTTTTTCGACTTAGAAAATACATTGAATCTAAGTAAAATCCAATTATTGACTTAACCCTTGGAGAAATGGCAACTTGGAATACTTGTTAGAATCATGACTCCTATCTGTATATCTGTAGGCAAGGGAAGGAAACTTTGTCAATGATTTTCTTTTAAAATTAAGGCCCTTTTTCGACTTACAATCTCGGTTTGGTTTTTAACTCATTTAAATTTTTCGTACTGTCCAGTTGTTGACTTAAACCATTTGAGATATTACTTTGAAAATTGGAAAACTTATGTTAAAACATCATGACACCTTTTGCAAGTAAGAGTAGATAATTCTGTGACTTTTTTTAATTGTGCATGTACTTAGAAATTCCTAGTTAAAGTTTCGTGTGCAACTGGCACTGTCATGCACATATATCATTACTAGTAACCACTTAACGTATTACTTTAAAACTTTATTGTGGTATTTAGGGTATCAAACAATTAAGTTTGATAACTCTTTGATACTTATGGCCTTTACTTATACAGACCCTTGTTTTGCCTTTTACTGCCAAAGTTTTGTTTTATTGGCAAGCACTGTGAAAAGTCGAGCTGACAGCTCTTGTTTTTTATTCATTTAATTGTCAAATCATTTAATACGTCTGTGTAATTGAACAGTTTCTATTGTTCGGAGTATAAAGTCGTGGTATCGGCTAAAGTTATGTTACCGTTACTCGATTTTTAGAATTCGTTTACACGATCACACTACACCTCAATTGTACAGTAATTGAACAACAAATAATTATTTTTACTCGATTGGTGAAATAAGTACGAATGCAGATATTGCATAAACATAATTATACTGAATTTGCTTCGTCTTGATGCCAGGCATTAACAGCTGACTCATTTACGTAGGGAACCAAAACCTAAAAAAGGCACCAAGAAGCAATTTGATATACATACCTGTATATACAAAGTAAACAATTGCATCACAGGAAGGATCAATTTTGACCTAGTGATTTTAACACTTTTGGTAGAGGTTAAGTACACAATGCTACATGCAAAATATCTATGCTCTGGGACTTGTGGTTTTAGGCAAGAATATTTGTTTTATTTTCCTTATAGCAATCTATGTAAAGTCAAGTGACCCGTAGGCGGGCTCAATTTTGTCCAGGAAGTCTTTATTTGAACAATATTTGTGGAGGTCCACAAGGCTTACTACCTTCTATATAGCTAAGCTCTAAGCCATGTGGTTTCAGAGGAGAATATTTGTAAAGCTTTCCTTATATGAAATGACCCCCGCCCGGTATCAATTTTGACTCGGGGGTCATGATTTGGACAATCTTGGTAGAGGTCAACTAGGCAATGCTACATATATAAACTCAATGTCTTGTGGTTTTAGAGAAGATTCTAAAAGTATCTCCACTTATATAAGCCTATGTAACATCAAGTGAAATTCCGGTTGGTGCCAATTTAGACCTGGGGGTTATGATTTGAACACTCTTGGTAGAGGTCTACTAAGCAATGCTACATGCCAACTATCTTAGCTCTAGGTCTTCTAGTTTCAGAGAAGATTTGAAAATTTATAACAACCAGAGGTCTGCATTAAATGGAATTCTTTTAACCAATTCGATAGAGCTTCATCCGAGGAACATCCCTGCCAGGATTATCAATATTTTCACAGTGATTTCAAAATAGATGTCGTTTAAAGCAAATGCTGCACGGACGGTGAGTGGTCCTAGACCTTATATTCAAACACATGGCAACTTATAAAAGATTACATTTATGAGACAATGTCAAACATCCTCGGTTAACAATGCTGTGAATCATTTCGAAACCTTCAGAAAACACACATTGCATCATTTGTAATTCCAGAAAGAAAGACTCTAGTATATCCATTATGAACGAATGAGAAATATTGTTACAAGTTCCAAGTGTTTTTTTCACAAATAATTGTTACACGAAAAAATTCTTCCCTGTGAAAATGGTTAAGAGATATAAACCCCTTGTAGATGCAATAGCTGCAGCAGGAAACACTCAGCTGTCTACGCCGCCCAGTGCCCACCTAACATAACCAAAAATATGACACTAAATAACTGATGCTACATTTTGTAAGAAACTTTAACTGACTTATTCTTATAAATACATGTACATGTACCCCTTTTCCATAAAACATTACTTAAACAAACATCAGATATATCGAAAGCTTATTCACACTTGAAATTCAACAATCTTGTACTCATAAAATGGCATTCAGAAAATATCTCAACAGAAAGTATATGAAAAAGGTTGCTTTTCATAAGCAATTAAAGAAGAGACAACAGAGGTCCGGTCACTTTAGTGTTTTAATGTTTGACATTTCTCCAGGATCAGGAAATTTAGGTGCAAAGGTGTGTGGTATTGACGAAAGAAGATAAAATGAAACCAATTTTCTGTAATTAACATCTGTCTGACATACATATCTACTAGTAACACTCAAATTCTTCTAGATATAACTCCAATTTATTACTGTGCAGATGAATGACGTTAGTTTTATAAGCTTGGTAGTAGGCATAAAAAAGAACATTAACAATATCGTCATGTTGGTTATATTCTGATATATCCTGGTTCATAGTTAAGAATTGAATGTGTTTATGCTGCATTTCATCGAGGTATCAACTGTCAGAAGTTTTACACCTAATTTGTCGGTGTTTAGGTTAAAATTAGGTGTAAAACTTCTGATGGCTCATACCTCGTTTAAATGCAGAAAAAGCTCATTCAATTTTTATAATTACAACTTACTCATAATTAAATTGCTTCGTTAGTTGACATTCGTTTAAATTATATAGTGATCACTAACCCGGATTCTATTTAAAATTTCGTCGCGCACTAATTTGGTTTTAAAAGAAGTACGTCATGAATATTAATGAGAAGCTATGAATACGTACCTGCTTAGTCAGCCCGGATAACTCAATAGGTAGAGCACGAGACTTGTAATCTCGGGGTTGTTGGTTCGATTCCCAGGGCTGACCAACAAAAATTACTAACAGTCTTTCGGATGAGACTTAAAACCGAGGTCCCATGTATGGGTGAAAACCTGGCATGATAAAGAACCTGGGGTGTCTCTGGAATTGGGACGCTTTCTGTATCTTGCACTATCCCCCCGAAACCTAAAATAACTTAACTCTTCTGGGGGCGTTGGTCATATGGGAAACCGGTACCAACGATAAAACCCTAATATACCATACCATTCGTACCTGCTTTATCGTGTTATGAAAAGCGGGCGCTGGGGGCAGAAATAACCAATCTGAAAAGAGATTTTGTGTGAACTGAATGCAAGTTGTAATTATGCACAATTAAATGTCAACCATGAACCGTGGAATATCAGAAAATAAACCATACAAAGGTCTTTCTTTTTAACAGATATAAATTTAAACAAATCATTCCTATGGTGGCATATTCTGCCACCACATAACAACTTAAATTATCACGTTATATAACTAGTAAGTCACTTAATTATCATGATAAATATCTGATGAACGCGTTAATTGTGGCAGAAGTATACCACCATAGATTCCAGCATTAATATTAACAAATTTTATTCACCAACATTTTGTTACTGCCATTATATAATAAGCATGTTAATCTTTCCTTGATATTTGACCATTTGCAAACATGATATTTGAATTATAAACCTATTTAAATAGATTTGTCTCTTGTTGCTCACAATGTGTAACACTTTATTTTCAATTCTTCTCGCACTTGATCTATGTTTTATGTATTTCGAAAGATGACTGAAATGCACGAGATTATCTAGCTATTTTGAATGAACGAACTGATCTACACAAAAGTGTTTATCTAAAATTACTAATATATTATGCAATGTATGAGGAGTTTTACGTTGTAAAACATGTATATTTCATATATTAAATGATATTCGATATTGTGAATTTGGAAATAGTTGTTAATTATGGTGGGTTGGGTAGATTTACCCCTAATCAGCTATAACAACGTTTGAAAAATATGTTTTACTGTGGTTGGTTATCTGTTTGCTATGGAATCTATATTTTTACATACACAGTTATACACTGTCTTGGGGACTATAAAGATATTATTATAAGTATCATTATTATTATTTGTTATAAAACTCACAAGAGCTGTCCGTAAGACAGCATGTTCGACTATTCTCAGTGCTTGCCAATAAAACAAAAGTTTATCAGTAAAAACACAGTGATGATCCTACCGCTTTGAATTCTGAGGGCATCTCGAACTCTGAGCAGCTATTTTTAGCCTGGAAACAGTAGGTGTAGAATTTTCCTTGTTTTTTTATGTATGTGTCTCTATGAACAGGTCACTTGCACAGACTTAGAGAGCAATGAAATACTTACACGCCAATGTATTTTTCTTGGAATATCTTTGAACTAACAAGAAATTACGGCGAGTAAAGAAACGCAAAACCGTTTATTTAAAACATCAATTTTAGTCGGAAACGGCTTAATAATATTTTAGTTCTACGAATAATGTAGTATTTTGGCATGCTGCTATCCTAAAATCTGAACCCTCCTTGATACTACCGTGAAGTATCAGGTTCTTTAGCCGAGGATTGACGAATATAAGAAATACAGGAAATAATGGCTTTTAGCCCAATACAACAAACTCTTCCTGCTACCAGTACGAAATAGTAACTTTCCAAATATTTCTTTTCCTATTTTGACTGGGAGAGTCAATTTAAGAAATAAACAACTGCATGCAGGAGTTGCTTCCCTTCCACTACTGAAATCTCTACCGGCAACAACACTAATAACACAAGGGAGATCACTGCCAAGAAAGGAATTATCATTTTATTAGTCCAATTTTTTTATTTCTAAGTCACCAACTTCAAATTCTAATGCGGCATTATCATTAGTTAACAAATTTAAATGCACAGCAATCGAAAATTGCTTTTATGAAACTTTCACCATAAATACACTTTGTGCAATAAGATGCGCATAATGTCACTTTAAAAGAGACTATCGTTAAAAATGACAACAATAAATATTCTTATTTTTAGAGACAATTAAACTTTAAAATTAGTGGGAGCTGAAATACACCAATAGTAATACCAATAGTAATCTAACTTAATTGTTTGAGACCCCTGGACACTTCAAATATGTTTTAATCAATTTTAGGTAAGTGGTAACTTAGATATCTGTCCGATACTAGCTTGCACACAAACCTTTAACCAAATTCAGCTTGCATGCAAAACTTTAACTTTAACAATGGCCATAATTTGTAAGAAATTAAGTCAGGGTTTATATACCTGATTGTTTAATACCCCTGCATACTATAGTAAAGTTTTAAATCAATTCCTGAGTGGTTACTGAGATATATGCATCATAGTACCTGGCATGCAAAACTTTAACCAAATGTTCTAACTCAAACAAGGGCCATAATTTGAATTGAATTCATACAAGAGTTTCTGACACCCCTGAGGACTTTAATGTTTGAAGTTTCAGATCAATCCCATAAGAGTTATGTCAATGATAGTACCTTTCATGGAAAACGATAGATTAACCAAAGATGCAAAGAAAGTGTTTAATATTAGTATTCAACGTTCAGTTGTTCTTTGTATCGTTGTGTTATAACTTGTATCCACACTTTTCCCCATGTAGTATCTACGTAGTCGCCTTATAGGGACATAATTGTATTGTAAGACATCCGTCTTCCTAATTACTT
Organism: Saxidomus purpurata; assembly: GCA_022818135.1. Taxonomy (NCBI): domain Eukaryota; kingdom Metazoa; phylum Mollusca; class Bivalvia; order Venerida; family Veneridae; genus Saxidomus; species Saxidomus purpurata. Next base: position 37,166 of record JAFMSR010000738.1, on the reverse strand, counting down.
TCCTGGCTTGATGTAATGTCATTTGAACATTCAGATTAAGCTAAAAGAGCAAGATAACACTCCTACTGGAATGGCCATGAATAGTCTGATGGAACACTAGTATATCCGACACAGTACATTACGTCTCTTCCGATTCTCCGTAACAAAACAGTTTTAGTATTGTTTCCCCAACCTCGGGTATGCGGACGGTATTGCGCTTACTATATAATGGATGTACATTTACGTCGTAAAGAATTTAACTGTACATTTTGAAATTATTAGCCATTTTACCCGCGGGGAATCAATCAATCAATCAATCAAGTTTATTTACAATTAGCAATACATTTGCATCTGGCCATTCACAACTTAAGAAAAAAATTATGACAATGACAATATACATGAAAGTGAACATACAAAACAAATAATAAAGAACTTATCAGTACATTACATACATTAACGATCAGAAAAAAATGGAATGTTCAAGAGTATTTTTGCGTATTTGTAATGCTTCCTTAATAAATTTTGCAAGATTAAATATACATTTTCTACTTTAAGATGACATGGGTAAGTTAATGTTTTGCAGACTAGGCCATGAACAATGGCCTAGGTACATTTAAATTGTCTATAGTCCAGGTCGACCCTGGGAATACTCCCCGAGTGAACTTGCCAAGACTCCTATTTCGATATTATTACACCTTATCGTGAGAAACTCTTTTACAATATGTGAATGTGGTTTTATCATTTGGAGATATAGTAATAGATCTAACATAAACAGAATACTTAAATTTAAAAAAGAGCGGCCAAAATAATATTTCAGAAGCCCACGCGAACACCTACAAAAGAATTATTCCAAAATCTACACTGGCTTTCCTTATTTATAAAGCCTGACATAATATGGCCCCTAAGCCCCTTACTCTAATTTTCTGAAAATAAATACTATCAACTAAGATCTACTCAGAAAAGAGATTTAAAACATATACAATGTAAAACAGACTTTGTCAAACTTTCGTTTTCCTATACTAGCATGTCAGTTTGGAATGATAACGTCTTCATCTTTATACAGTTTTAAAACGACTTTAATAAAACATTTGTTTGACAGTGACAACAGGTCTTAATATCATTTTCAAATACATATATATACATTGAATTTCATTGTGTTCATTATGTGCCTGCCTGTGATACACTTCTCGCAGTTTCTCGCTGCTGTCTGTGATACACTTCTCGCAGTTTCTCGCTGCTGTCTTGAATAATGTAATTTTTTTTAATATTTCAATAATGTTTTAAGGCTTCATTGAAAATAAGATATCCATCATAGTGTTTGATGTCACATGTTTTTTTTTTTACTTAATGAAAACCTTCGTTAAATAAAGACATTATCACTATTACAAATAAGTTCCTGATTCTCGCGTTTTCGCTCAGCGTGTTCGCGGGGCGAAAAGGCGAAATGTCACAAATCAGCCACCATTGAAAACATTATGCTCACTCAAAGTACTTTCGTTTTAGCTGACAATAGAAACTTGATATATAGATTAAAACCACCTGCAGTTGATCCTCTTAGCGACTGAACATCAAACGAAAGAAAATCTGGCATGAAAGTGGATTTAAACACGGAGAAAAAATGCATACTATTTTAACCGGCTATTTGCAGTATTCATACGAAGAAAAAAATAAATCCTGTCAAAAATGCTTTGCGGATCGTAAAAAAACTTAGTATTACTCTATATATTATGTCAAAATTGACGTTTAAGCAACGTCTAATCATTAAGAGAATAGTGGGTCTTATAAATGGAAACTAGGGTAGTGGTTATATTTTAGATACTTAGAATCTTTTTTTTAACTCTGCATGCGCAAGTCAAAATGCGTCTCAAAAGAAAAACATCCTTTAGAACGCTAAAAACTACGGTGCCCGTGAAGTGACATGTGATACATTTCTTTTATTTCGTAATTACGAAAAAGATATCGTAAAAACGAAATGTGTTTCGTAATTACGAAATAATACTTGTTTTTTTACGAAATCTTATTTTGCTTTTTTACGAAAACTTTTTTCGTATTAACGTAATACATTTATTTCGTTTTTACGAAATGACATTTCGTTTCTAGAAACGAAATGTCATTTCCTAAAAACGAAATGTTATTTCGTAAAAACGAAATGTTATTTTGTAATTACGAAATACATTTCGTAGAAACGAAATGTTATTTCGTAAAAACGAAATAAGATTTCGTGTAAACGAAATAAATACACTTCGTTAAAACGAAATAAGATTTCGTTATTACGAAAAACATTTCGTTTTTACTAATTTCATTTCTGTTTTACGAAATAACATTTCGTTTTTACGAAATAGCATTTCGTTTTTACGAAATAGCATTTCTTTTATACGAAATGTAGTTCATAATTACGAAATGAAAATGTATCACATGTCACTTCACGGGCACCGTAAAAATCTAAGAGATTTTAGAGATTTTCACAAACACACATGCTAAAAAAGGTGTTCGATTAGATGACCACATTTCTTGGAGTTTAACTTGTTGGGAATCAAAGACTAAAGCTAAGCTGGTTATAGCTCGATTAATTATACTTTGCAATTTGCTACCAGTCATGTATTAATTAACTGCTAGCATTATAACAGGCTTAGGTTAATTTGATTTTATAGCTCAGTCGAGCTATTTCATCAAATTTGGTCAGTTTAAATGATATTACTGTCGAAATGTGATACTATTTAAAGATTTAAACACTTATTCTCACCGCCTGTTATATACGGGACAGGCAACGAAAAAAGATACCAACTGCTAATCGTATATAAAATGCCAATACGTACAATCAAAATGACAGGAAAATATTGGTTTTAGTTAAAACTGTAGGACTTTCTCCTCCTTTGATAAAACGAAGTACAAATTATATAACATGTCAATTTTTATCTGTAAGAGTGATTGCACATGCCCATTTTATCTAACAAATAAAATAACAGCTGGAATAAAATATTACTGTATTACACTACAGTTCTCACTTGACGAGTCTCGTATATGATTTAAAAGAATGACAAATGGAGAATACAATGCCAGACTCGGCGTGTATCGAGCAAAAATCACTCCATATATTCAGTTTCGCAAAGATCCCAAAGCAAGACATTATTAAAGGCTGTCTTTGTATCCCGTGAAAATTCCTTAAAAGATGTATCACCAAACTTTTGCAAAAAGAACATGTATCTTTATTTCAAGGAAAGTATCTACGGCGGATAAGTAGTTCAACCATTTTCATGTGCATTTCATACAACAGCATAATTCGGAGTAGGTATAAGGACATTAAGGGTGATCTAAATGCCTAATTCCAATACCCAATAATAAATAAAAGCGGCGCCTTTGATGCCTCTAATCAATTACTGTATTGTTTGTGTATTGTTACATCTCTTAGAGATTACCTTGGAATTTGACAAAGACAGCCGTTAGCAATGTGTTACTATCAGAGGGCGAGTGACAAACACATGTGAATAACTGTTATTTGATGAAAATTTCAATCGATTTCGTCTGACGCACGGAATTATGACAACTCTCACGTGGCATTGCCACTATATGGTCAAAAGCTTCTGTACGCGTTAAACCCAGCTCATCGGGACTCTGATAGATATTTGCAAAGGATGAGAAATAATTATGTTTTAGGCCCGGTGTGTTGATCGGTTTAAACGAATCTGCTAAATCAAGACAAAGAAATGGGGGGAAGACACAGGAAAAACTGGGACAAAATATTCAAAAACAATAGTTCATATTTTTCAAAACAATCATAATATGTGATAGTTATTTACTTTAAAGTTTAATCAACAAAGACACTCCCTACATGTACATCTAGCAGATTATATTCTCGAAACATAGATTATGTGTTCAATGAACGTAAAATAATAAATAAATACAATTTCAAAGAAGAACCTATGGCGAAAAATGCTTCATTTTACAACAATTAATCAATATAGAAGCTTTCTGTAATAAATCGCATCCACCCTTTTATTGTACAACAACAACTCTATATACACTGAATGGTTTTTCTAAACGTCCACTTTATAAAATTCAGTTATAAGTAAAGTATTTTGTGTAACGACTTAGAATTTAGAACTCCAGAGTTATATATAGTGCTCAATCGAATTTTACCAAAAACATGACATTTTTCTGTCACGGTTGACCGCACGAGACGATGACTACGATTTACGACTTTTTGCACGTGGATCACGTGTATCGTGAATTTAGTGCTAAATGTTATTTCAATGCAATAATTGTAGAATGTCCAACTCGGAAAACAAGAAAGATGGCAAGAATGACCTCGATTTACTGATTTTGTAAATTAATCTATCAATTTCAACAGAATGTGAGAAAAATACACTGACCAGAATTTCTAAACATCCATTTCATGTATGATTTAAATATATCAATAAAATATATTCAATATATGATAATATTTAATATCATATCTCACATTCTCAAAATGATTCTGTCAAAATTGATAAATTAATTTACAAAATCAGTCATACCTGCCGACGCGAAGTCCCAGCACAAATAATGCCGACGGCTCTAGCCCGCTATTAAGTGGTCATTCTTGCCATCTTTTTTGATTTTCGAGTTGGACATTCTACGTGTATTGCATTGAAATAATATTAAGCGCTAAATTTACGATACACGTGATCCTCGTGCCAAAAGTCGTAAATCGTAGTCATCGTCTCGTGCGGTCAACCGTAACAGTAAAATGTCATGTTTTTCGTAAAATTCGATTGAGCACTATATATAACTCTGGAGTTCTAAATTTTAAGTCGTTAAACAAAATACTTTTAACTGAATTTTATAAAGTGGATGTTTAGAAAAACCATTCAGTGTAGAATATTGAATGGTTAACGGTACTGCAGTATACTTTAAACCGCTGATTTTATCGGTAATGACTGGGAATAATATTATATGCTGAATCTTTTAGGTTAAATTATATTACTTCCAAAGTATCTATTACATTTGTATTTATATGTTGGAGGTTATTTAGTTCGACATCAGTTATAGGGCATGTCCCTTTAAAGTGACTACAATTTACACCATGACGGTATGAACGTCAATGTTAAATTTACCGTTTTTCTGAACATGCCACTTTCATTTTGCGGAAAGAATAGAACAGGTGTAATTGTACTGGCTAATTTGAACCGTTTGAAATTGAATTTCTGAAAATTTGCTTCTTTGGCGAAATAGATCGATAGGTAACAGCCACAAATGCTTGTGGTATGGACTCGCGACCCAATCTATTCTTGTCCCATGTTGTACGGAACGTATATAAATACAATATTTGAAACAACTGAAAACCGCAATCGCTTATTTAAGGCATTTGTGGAGTAAGGAATAACTAACCGGTTTTTCCAATGCAAAACATTTTTCTGAATAAAATTCCACCCCAAACTGCATCGAATTCGGTTGAATTAAAAGAATTTCGAGGAAAAACACTTCTGTCACTTCTGCACAAATCAGATTTAGTATATACATGGTCGTTCAGTCTGTAGAAAATGTTGCTGCGATATCATGTGCCTCTAATGTATATATACAAAAAAAATGTATCTTATGTTAAGGTTATATAGTATATAGTTTTGTGGATCTGTGAAAATGTGACACTGACCAAGGTCGAAGTCGATACCTTTTAGAAATTATATTGTACATCTCTAACAATAAGACAACTTATGCTTTGACCTAAATAAATGTTTATCTTCCGGAGAATAGCATGTATAAATTTGTATAGGTCTACACTTTGATTTGATTTGTAGCAAATTTTATAAAGGTCCGTTCATGAGAGCATTTATATTAGCTTGTATTCGTGGACGAGACCTCGGTATGTCTCCTACCATGCCTATACCTAGCAAAATGTGATTTGTCTATGTCCAAATGAGGAGAGATTTACCTGACTGCAATTTCAAGTCAGTTTTAGCCAAGGATTGAATTTGATTGGATGCCAAAAGGTAGGTCAATCGCGGTGACCAATGAGATCTGTGAGTTCGATTGACCTAGTTTATAGGTATACACATTATTCTAAGGTCTACATGATACAATTACAGACTAATTTTGAGGTCAATATATAGTTTTGCGGACCTGTTAAAAGTGATATTGACCGAGGACGAAGTCTAAAATTATTATAATGTATACCTCATAAAAAGTAGTGAAAATTACACGAAAATATTAAAGAAATGACGTTTTGAAATCCCTGCAGGTCTACACATCATTTTCCAGGTCTACACATACTTTTTCGGACCCGAAACGTGAGTGCTATCGGCCAATCAGGATTAAGTATTTGTGACAAGTATACGATATATACTTTTTGTGGACATAGCACGTGACCGCTCTCGACCAATCGACAGGTATATGATGACATAGTTGAATATATATCTAAGGGAGGTCAATCATTAACAAACTAATGCGCCGCTAGACAAAGAAGTTTCATTTTAAACCTACATATACAGTAAACTCCGCTAATATCGAACTCCTCGGGACCGGTCAAATGTTTTCCTTATATCCGGAGTTCCTTATATCCATATATCGAACAAGTTCCTTATATACGATGTATATATATCGAACTAAAATATATATCGAACAAGTGTTTTTATAGTCAAATGCAATAAAATCCGAACCATCAACTTTTTATTTTCCTACCTCCTTTTGAAGAGTAAACATGAAAAAGACAGTTCATGTTTTCATTGGCAATACTTAAGCAAATACAATTGAAGAAAGCTGATTTTCGCTTACCTGCCATAACTTGAAATATCTAACAAGGTATTTTTTTCCCAAAATGGGATTTCATCCGGTCTGCATGCTAGAAACGCTCAGAATTATTTACGTAAAATATTATCACTTGAATATCTTAATTAGCAATTCTGTTTGTACTCGCATTTAATTAGTTTACCAAAACGTTACATATTTGTAATGAGTTACGTTACAAGTGAGCTATAATAATACAATACAGACGGCTAAAGAAAAATGCAAAATCAACAGTTTTTTTAACTCTTCGGAACATATATGCAGTTCGATATATACGATAACTTTACTATACAGTTTGCATTGTTGGGCCAGAAAATAGTGTTCATTATATCCGAAGTTTCCTTATAACCGGAGTACGATATAACCGTATATTTTTACATTAAACAAAGAAGGGAAAAATCGGGCCCAAAAAACTGTTCGTTATATCCGAAGTTACGTTATATCCGGAGTCGATATACATTGTATACGGAGTTTACTGTAACCATTGCAACGTGAAAATATTCACTTGAGATATCATTTTATAATTTTGTCTATTTTATGTAATTGTAGAACACGTTCTTGCAATTTATAGCAGTGCTTTCGGGATTTCTGACCCAATACGTGCACCGTAAGAAGGGATTGTGGAGGTCGCGGTAAATCCCCTGCCTGGATTCGAAACAACGACCTCCGGGTTAGTACCTCCAACACGGCGTCTCCTAATTTTGTTTCTTGGCAAGTTAACTTTACACGATTAGATTGAAATGTTCTCCGCGCTACATCGTACGTCTTGCTAGAGTTTGTTCCGGCGGGAAAATAAATAATTAATGAAATCTTTACGTGACTATATTTTTTACATGATGGATGTTAATTTTCTAAAGCCAACACATTAAGACAGCATCTTAAATGTAGCCCTCAAAACAACAAAGAAAAAAAAATGTTCTTGTTAACTTCTTGGATTCGTGAACGCAGTTCCATCTTTTCTGACGATTATTGTCAACATTCAAGCTTTATTTTCTTGGGGTGGGTGCTCGCATGCCGTCATCAATACCGTCATCAATACTGCGGAGCAATATTCGAGGGGCGGTAGACTGACTGTTCGGCGGACTGACTGTTCAGGGGACTGACTGTTCGGGGAACTGAATGTTCGGGAGACTGACTGTTCGGGGGACTGATTGTTCGGGAGACTGACTGTTCGGGGGACTGACTGTTCGGGAGACTGCCAGTTCGGGGGGACTGACAGTTCGGGGGACTGACAGTTCAAGGGGACTGACTGTTCGGGAGACTGTCTGTTCGGGGACTGACTGTTCGGGGGACTGACTGTTCGGGGACTGACTGTTCGGGAGACTGACTGTTCGGGAGACTGACTGTTTGGGGACTGACTATTCAATACGAACTCATGTCCTTTTGCTGGCCAGGTAGAATTAAATCCACTTGTAGATTGTACCTCCGATCCCATTTCGTAATCATACTTCACACATAGACCGTCGGTCCAGACAAAGTCGAACGCTCTCTGGAGATCAATCAAAGTAACAAGTGTCTGTATAAAACTCTCCAGAGGCGGGACTATGATCAATAAGAACGCTTATTTCTTTTAGTTGCTGTCTGTATAATCACCACAATAAGATTCCACCAAGTATACAAAATAACTTACAACAGTTCCATATTTGATATGTACTTGAGACACAATAGTAATGTATAGTTCCCAGAATACACTGCGCGTGTAATAGAGACCGATATTGTAATGCACCAGGTACTCATGCTTCAAAAAGCTCGTAAATCCTTGCATAGAGTATTGCCACTGGCACCAGAGTACTGAACTGCCCTGTAAGTATAACAAAATACAAAAAAAAACCTGAATAACACCTTAACATGAAAAAATACACCAAAAAATGGTCAAAAAGTCATTTTCTGACAAACCACCGTATACACTGTAACAGTTCTATATTATTCACGTGAATATAGAACAGTGTATACGGGGGTTTGTCAGAAAATGACTTTTTGACATTTTATGTGTATGTTTTCATGTTTGGGTGTTATTTAGGTAATTTTTGTATTTTGTTAAACTTACAGAGCAGTTCAGTACTTTCAATGTGTTATGTATTATTAGGTTATTTAACATTGTACTGTACAATATGGAGATATATTTGGACGAGTACCTAGCTGAGAAAACCATATTGGACGAGCCGCTAGGCGAGTCCAATATGGTTTTCTCATAGCGGCTCGTCCAATATGATTTTCTCATAGCGGCTCGTCCAATATGGTTTTCTGAGCTGGGTACGAGTCCAAATATATCTCGTATTGTACAGGTGAATGTTAGACAACCTTTTACTCTATATCTATTTTATTTAGTTTAAATTAAAAATGATTCACTGAATATTGTATTTCTGTCTTTTCTGTATTTTCCCAGCTTAGTACGAATGCAAATATGTATTCAGAACAGTGTCAGGCCCTAATAAACCTTTTTATTCTATACTGGTTATGCTAGTTCCTTCAATAAAAGATACCAGCGACTAATTTTGTGAATATATCCAAATCTGACAGCATTGCCATAACTTGCACTTTTACCCTTTTGTGTTTACAAGCGAACGATTTCAAGACGCTTAAACAAACTCTGTACATAGAGCGCCTATATACTTCACCCGATTTTCATTCGGATCATTTTCACACGTTTCGGGCTTTATCGTATGTTAAACATGGGACTGTTGTACTGTCCAAATATGAAAAAATACAGGATTTTTTGTACGCACGTACGTCCAATATGGTAATTTATTACTCTTCCATGAAATTTGCGGTCTTCTGATTGGTCAACGATCCGTTTATAGATTTTGATATTTACGGGCAAGCCGGTAATACACACTTGACAACCCCGTTACTGTACCCCTTGCTGAACGTGAGCTTGTTCACTGCGTACACTACGTCAATGTATAAGTCCGTGTTGATTTGTGACGTCACGCAGTGACATTGAGGTATCATAAGGGGATTTGAACGTCTGGTTACGTTCAGTCGTTAAATGAATAAAACATAAACGGAATCTTTAAATATTTGAGACAGGGAAGGGTAATAAAATTGTTATTTGTTTTTTTATGTGATATATGTGGATATATTACCCGCCTTGACATAATATTACCCTCGCCTAACGGCTCGGGTAATATAAGTCTAGGCGGGTAATATATCCCCATATACCACTTCAAAAACCAAATAACATAATAGTGTACGGTCACGTGTTGCAAATAAACGTTCACGATTGGATATATAAGATAGATATAGAATAAAATCAACTACTGGATAAACAAAATAATTTCAGTTGTAGCTTTCACAGAATAAGTTTTGTTTATTCCTATACTTTTGAATTATAACGCCTCAACGTATTTGTCCCTGTTTCCCTTTGGCTTTGCCTGCGATTCAAAATTAAATTTCACTAACTGGTCAAGTATTGAATGAGTGTAAAATATAAGGATAAATTAATTTATGAAACTGTACATCAGCCCTACTAGACTCGATTCGTTGTTTAGAAATGTGAATGTTATCCCTTCTGATCAGATGATCGATCTAAGTTCTTGTTTATTACCTCTTTTGAGTACACCCCAACGTAATAGGCAAAACTATAATGCTGTATTTTTTAATAGGAAAATAGACTAAAATATGCCAACATATGTCAAAGTTATGAAATTGACATCTCTCGGCATGTTTAATCATGTCAAAGACTTCCGAGTTTCAATCCACTCCTGTATCGTCAGAATATGAGGATATAGCAACTTGCACGTGAATCTATTATTTATATCTAGAAAAGAACATAACTTTACCAAAATCAATGAGAGTTATAGGACATGGTGCTATTATCTTTTTGATTGACCCCGAGGATCTTTCTAAATTTCGAACAAATATTTGTAATAGTTTTGCACAATGCACATGGTTTAGCTGCCTGGACAATGGTTGAAGTGAATGTAAGATATCAGCAATTATTGTGACGTATTCCTATGACTTTTTACGTTTTCATCAGTACTTTAAGAATTTTGGCGCGAATATGGGTGAATTAGCAAACAAGTCATTATGAAAAACAAGCTTTCATATTCTGAAAATTACATATAACAGTTTATTTTTTCAATATATAAAATTCTCAACAACTGCATCTGTTTCTTCCTTGAACGTTAAATTTACAGTTATGGCTTAATTAGAGAGCTATCTTAATTGCAGCACAGATATTACGTGTTCTGATTGATCACAACAAGGAATTCACTGCAGAAATGCCATCCTGATAGTACAACATAAAATTTATTTCATGAAATAATTACGTCGCACGGTGTAAATTACTGCTACATACGTTTCCTTTTAGCAAATCTCATTTGTTTTAATGGCATCAGTCAGTTCTATGAATTACTTGATAGAGAAAAAACATCAGTTAAATAACAGACTTACGTTGTTATTTTTCAGGTTTAAATAGAACGCAAATTTATCATTATTTGTAGTGTTGTTGACAAATTTATTCACTAAAGTTAATGTTAAAGTGTTATTTGATGGTTATAATTATGGCAATATTTATTATTCTAGGAGTATAAATCACTGATTAATGTTTCATTTAAAATTATAATGGTCACTTTGAAGGGTAATATCACTTTAACTTTGACTTATACCTTACTGTAACTGTTAATATCATGTGAAGAGCTTGCGATATGAAGCCAAATAAAGAAGAAATGTTGATTTATCTTCAATATAACAATTGTGAAAATTGTGTTGTTTGTGAAATATTCTGTTCAAAAATGAAAGAAACTAGATATCATTTAGATTTTGTCAGGTGCATGACATTTCGTCAAATACGACAATTTGTCGAATAAGCCAATTGGTCTTATCGTGACGACAGTTTGTCGAGGACAGACTATGACAAATTCGACTATTAGTCGAAATTTAATTTCAACACTACGACACTTGGTCAAAAAACTGCCACACTGCAAAGAGTAGAATTGTAATAACGGCATTCGAATGGGAGCATCATGTACATTATTGTCGGATGAGGTATCAGTGAACTGTGTTTTCGCAATAAATTATGGGTACAAGATAATCAAAGGTAACTGAGCAGTTTTTACAGACTTATGATTTTGAAACCATCCGATATTCTTTATACAAATTATACATGTGTCATCAATGTTGTTGGTAAAAGGGAAGAAATGTTTAGTCTGATATCTGCAGCTGTCAAATATGAAAAACTGAGTACACGACGCATTGCCAAATTATAAAAGAAGGAGAACAACTTTACGAATTATGCCACAAGTATACTGCCGCTCGAAGCAAACAAGTGATATCACAAACACGTCAAAAGTAGAAAGTAGACATTACATAACAGTTTAAATCAATTGTTGTCACAGTTAAACGTACAGTGACATTAAATTGAAGGTTATGATTGGCAAACGTTACACTTACCCAAAATATAAAGTAGGCGACAAAGAACTATTAATAAAATAGCAAATTTGACATTCTCGTCTGTCAAAGAATGCCAGTTTCCGAACATATATGAAATCAGAGCACTACGAGTAAAACAAATATTCTCAATGTGTCTGCTATTTTCATGAACTGAACAGCCTTATGCTTGAGTGTTAGCAGACAAATGTAATAACGGGTTGTTAGTGTATAGTGCACTTCAAGGTACTTATGTTGTAACAACTTTTATAGTCTTAGATAAGAAGTGATCGGTTTTCCTTGAGTTTTGAAATGACATCTTGGTCTACAAAGATCAACAGTTGGAATCAGTTTATGAGATATCTAGTTTTAGCTTAACAGCTTTGTTTTAGTGAAAACAGTTCAGACATTTATGAATGACAGAGTATTCCCCGTACCCTTTTAGTATGTTCTCAACGACTTGATATCTGAGAAGTAAAAAGTTTTCTGATGATGTTATTGTCACAGCCCACACAAACACACGTTTTGTATAAGGAATGGAGACTGGTTAATTTTAACTTCAAAATTTGATTTCAAACCGTTCCACAGAAGAACAACACACAGACGAAACACAATTAACATTCAGCAGCAAACCGTTCCACAGAAGAACAACACAAAGAAGAACAACACACAGAAGAACAACACACAGAAGAACAACACACATACGAATGCATCCTTCAACTAAGGGACAGGTAATAACGTTAAAGGATTTGAGGTCAAACTTTTTTTTAATATACAGTGTATTAGTTTTTGCTGCTGTCGACACAATTCGGAGAAAACACACTGATATCCTAAGACTAGTTTATTTTCATCGGATTGATTTAGCTATGATGGAACAAATATCACACGGACTCATGTTTTTTGTCGCGTGATATGGGAAGAAAAACTTGAAAGATGGCGAGGCAGGTGTTTGAAGAAATTAAGTAGACGATTCAGAAGTAATTGCATCGTTAGAGAGAATGTAAAACTTCGTACAGACTCATTAATCACGGTAAAACAGAATGCTGGTTAATTATAGTTAATTATAGTTGTGACATCGAATAGTCATATCTATGCTTGTATACCAAAATATACCCTACCGAATTTATTGTAAAAGAATACATGTTATATGTATGTAGTGCTTAACTGAGAAATTATGCCTTTATATTTTTTAATCAGTATGCGCAAGATAATTCTATCAGAATTCTAGCTGATTTATCTCGTGACTTGTATACTATAACTTGCACTCCTCTCCCATAACTTGCACTCATCTCCTATGCACTCCTCTCCCATAAGTTGCACTCCTCTCCCATAACTTGCACTCCTCTCCCATGTACTCCTCTACCATAACTTGCACTCCTCTCCAATAACGTGTACTCCTCTCCCATGCACTCTTCTCCCATAACTTGCACTCCTCTCCCATGTACTCCTCTACCATAACTTGCACTCCTCTCCAATAACGTGTACTCCTCTCCCATGCACTCTTCTCCCATTACTTGCACTCCTCTCCCATAACTTGCACTCCTCTCCCATAAGTTGCACTACTCTCCCATAAGTTGCGGTACTATCCCATAACAGGATTTGCTTTATCATCCTATATATAACTTCCAGTCATATCCCATAAATCGCCGTCCTTTTCTTATAAACCGACCTTGCAGTGTAAAACCGGTGTATTTATAACCTTTAGTATTTAACGTTTAGCTGCACGCTCATACCCAGTGCAATAACTTGCGTATTATACCTGCAGTCACCAGATTCAGTTAACTTGTATTCGATTTTAGCTAACAAAGTTCATGAACAGAAACCAACTGAACGATATGTTGATTCTAAATTGTAACGAAAAATGACATAAAACTGTTACATAACTAAATAGCGCTCACTAGCAAGGGTCAACAAATAATGGTTGGTAATTACAAAATGTGTCCTGCAAAGTTTACATTTTTTTATAAGTTGAACTCTTAACATACTTTTTGATCCTATGTTACCAATGTTTCAGACTGGAAATCATAGAGAAAAAAGTTCTGACAGGATTTTATGACAGTTGGGTACAAAATGGGGCCTCTATATGTGTTCACAAGGGTTTTCTGTGATTTGACTTGGTGACGTATGTGGGACTTGATCCATTTTTGAACTCATCATGGATGTAATCAAGACAAACGTTCTATCATGATGACTGCCTAAGCTAATTGTGACTAAAAGACAGACAGAAGCTACACGACAGACAGAAGAGAAAATATCAGGCGATCACATCTTGAAATCGACTTAAAGTATGAAAGTTTCGCTCCGAATATGATTACCAATGGTAATAGATTTCCAAGTCCAAATGTATCATATTGAAGGTGACTTTCCTTTAACTGCAGAAGTACCTTGCGTCCTAGGCGAGCAGTTGACCGACATATTACGTCAAAAAATTGACTGATTCAAAGGCGAGAACTTCCGGATGAAGCTCCAAGAAGACGACATTTCTTGAGAAATTGGTGAATTGATTAAAGGCTTTCAGACAACCGACATACTGGTCGTGGTGATATATGTATTGGCAGCTCAAGTATGAATTATGTTAAGGTAGTGCATGATAAAAGCTGACATTTCATTCGTTAAAATCTTTAAACATTTTTACCTATTTAATTGTATGTAGAAAGTATGTAAACCTATACATTTTGTAATCTCTTAATTACTCAAACAAAACAGATCGTAATCACAAAAAGAAGAAGTTCACCAAATGTTATGAAAGTTCATGCCTGAATTTTTTAACATGGCGTACAGCTAAGGGTAATTCCCATTGCATTTTATACATTGTTCCCTGCTTGAGTGAATGTTGTCATGGCTTTCCGGAAACATGATTTGTAACCACTTTATGACCATTATTGTATGGTAAGGAGGATATATCCTTCTGTCACAGCACATGGAGCATTTAAAGCGCTATGAGCGCTGGAGGCCTAGAGCTACAGTATTTTTGATTGAAATAAGGTTCTCATCATCTTTTGCCGGTTTGTTAGTATTACAATAGCATTTTACAATGACAAACACCCAAAACTAGAAGCATCTACGAAAACCGAAACTTCCAGCGTTTTCGTTTTATTCAAAGCGAACACCGGACACTAAAGATGTATAAAAACTGACCAATAGAAACAGGTCTTACAAATCAGATATTTTGTCCTTATTCACCAACATTATAATTTTCCCGGCAAAGAAAAGCGCAAATACATAAAATGTCATACGGGCGGAAGTACGAAGGGCGCGAAGCGCCCTTTGGGCGAAGCCCGACCATAGGTAAACGTATGTACGAGTATTTACTTGAATACTGAAAGCAATTAATTATGTGATTTGTGATTACCCATGGAAGATTTCAAATTGTCCGCACCTGGACGATACGAAAACATACTTATAACGATGCACCATTTTTTAACTTCCGCTGCAAATAACGTCATTTATGTGACGTCATTAAATGTCAGCCATTTTTGTTTTGAAAAAATGCAACACATTTCCGTTTAATGCAAATTTGTACTTTGGAAATGTAAAGAGATTCTATTTATGTACACATTCCTAAAGTTTGATACTCTTTCTTGTTACGCCATAAAAAGTAACATTTCTTTTAGCAGTCAACACCATGATTCATGATTCAATGGAAGAATGGATATTCGATAATATTCGATATCAATAATTTTAGTTTATACTAATTTATTTATTCTCGATTGCGAAACAAGTTCTTACAACTTATATTAATCGCTCTCGAGACTCATTCCAGATGGAATCAACCTCTAAGAGAGAGAGGTAATGTGGATTTAATTGTGTCTTGCCTAAGGACACTATCGAAATGGCGATGGTAGGATCGAACCCGGGGCCCTTCGATCCTGAGGCGAACGCGCTACCATTGCACCACGGCGGCTCCACATCAATGATTTTCGTAACTTCAAACGTTTTTGCGACCCCTGGGCCCTGAAAATTCGTACCATTTTTAAAAATAAATTACTGTTATGCTTTCGCCCGATATAGGTTTTGCCTATTTTCATATTGGTTGTAGCTGATTAGGGCAGCGCTATTTACCAATTGTTGAAAGGCTTGAAGCAACAGCATATAAATGCAACCTTAGTACATGTTCCTAGGTCTTACACTGTAAGCACATTTTACAGTCAAATTATTTACAATGTTTGAAATGTTGTATGCTAACTATGGCTTTAGGACTTACAGCCCCAGGCCAATATAATTAATTTAGATATCAGAAATCTGTGACACGTAAATGGTATACAAAATCTGGGTCCTAACATAACAAGAAAAACGTTCGAAAATTTGAGTGAATGAAATGTTAGCTTAAGGGATGATTGTTTTTATTTAGGAAATTACAATAAAATAGCCTAAATCAAACACTACACATTTACGTCTTTGAGTGGGTTCTAGTATTATCTCAAATCATTATTAACTTGGTGAGTACAAAATCCCGTCCTACGAGAGCTAAAACATATGGAAGCCTTGGAGGGCCACTTTTGAGTTTCGACTTGCGGGTGTTTTTTTACTTTTGACTTATGACTTTTGTACGCCGTACTTTTGACTTATGACTAGAACTACTGTATTGCCTCTTTGGCGTTTTTATTAAAACAATATAAACACGTCAACACTCAATAAATACAATTTCTATTTAAAAGATTTTAATAAAATCAATTATATATATATAAAAGTTACATCATTTGTGTCAAAAGTAACAAAATAAAACGTGTTTTAACACGCTTTTTGTTTTGACTTTTGACTTATTACTTATGATTTATGACTTATTACTTTTGACTTTTGACTTTTGACTTATTACTTTTGACTTTTGACTTATTACTTATCACTTTTGACTTATTACTTATCACTTTTGACTTTTGACTTTTGACTTATTACTTATCACTTATGAAAAAAGAAACCCTAATCCTAACCCTAACCCTAACCCTAACCCTATACACGGTCCTCACTGAGGACCTCCAGCGGCAGGTTCAGGTAATACTAGGAACCTGCTACTGAGGACCCAACAATATAACAATATACTTATACATATTACAGCACTTTAATTTCCTTCGGTATACCTTGTGATATTAACATATAGATACATAAAAACATAAAAAGCAGTTTTTTAAAAAATGTTACCATAGCAACAAAAAAAATTCAATTTTTTTTTACAGTTCCTTCATAGTTGGCTTGACGCCTGGGGGGCCAGTCCCCCAACCCCCGCTTAAAGAAAATTCTCAATTGTATATTATCATTGTTAAAAGAAGGTCTCATGGTAGATAAGAAATATGTTGCTTTATGTACATTATGCTTAATGAGCTAGCTTCTTTAAATAAAGAGATTATTATTATTATTATTATTATTATTATTAAAGAAAGAGGACACCCACAAGGCCTCCCGAGCCGAGAGTTGCGTCGCCGCTCACTGCGGAGGCTCCCAAGGTCGCCTCCTGACGCGCCGTCACGGCTCATTGATACTAAAATAAATGACAAAGACAAAAGTAACTTAGTTCATTTATTTACAGCAAACAAGTTTACAGTGCTACGCACAAACATCATTTTAAAACCTTAATACAGGTTCGAATCCCAGTTTATATTGTCACAGCAGATCATTATGCTTTTTATGCAGTACCATTCCTCTTAAAGTGTCTGAAAGTAGCAGTCATAAGTCAAAAGTCAAAAGTTGAAAGTCATAACTTAAAAGTCAAAAACACCCGTAAGTCGAAACTCAAAAGTGGCCCTCCAAGGCTTCCATAAAAACATCTGTTTCGTCTTCTAGGTAGCTGAACCTCAGCATACATTGCGTGTTCTCATCTCAACAACTATAACTCTTTTTAATAAAGTTAAGCTAAACTATTACTTGTGATGAGCAATTAAGAACACATTTATTTTACAACATCCTATAAAAAGATAAAACATTCCACATTACTTTTTAAGCCTAAAACAATCTGCTGTAATAGAATACCTACTGAAGTGCTGACGCCGCAGGACATGTCTGTGTCAAAGGAAAAATCAATGGAAATGTACAAAATGTCATTTTCAAAGAAATACTTGATCATTTAATTCTCTTCAATTCAATGCTTTGACTTAATGAAGTTTTAATAAAATTGTTAACGCAAATGCGCAGATGGAAACCTAAATCCCAGTTAAGTATGTAAAGGCAACATTGATAAATCTTTCAGCTTTCTATTCGAGAGTAAAAGTGATCTTTTTAGCATCATCTGGAAGAAAAAGCAAACGTTTGACATCCATAATATAAACGGACATGCTTTTTGTATTTCAGGGAGAAGCACATATCTTTCGGCAACATTAGGAAGATAAACAAACGTTTGGCATTTAGAGAAAGAACAGATAAATAAACGGCTTAGTAGAGATCTTTGGGAGATAACTGTTTTACTGTTTTGAGCTTGGAAATTATATCTATAGACTGAAGAATTAGGGGCAGGAGTAAACTTATCTCTGCGTCCCCTTTATTGAAACTTACATCTATGATTAAAGTGAAAACAAGTTTTTTTTCACGTTGAGGTGTTTACTTCATATTTAGACTACTGTATATACGAGGGTAAGACAAACCTTCTAGCTGACATTGTCCGTTGTACATCAATCGTCCCGCCACTCTATGTAAAGAATTAATGATCTCATCCAAAGTCTAACAGAGAACCATTACTGTAACCGTTGTCAGAAAATAACATGTTTCTGTAATTGGTCAGCACAGAAAAAACAGTATATATATGGTCTCACACTGCCTGGTAAAACACATCTGCCTACTGGTAATGAACAAATTAGGTTCGGACATTTTCTCTTAGTTGAATGCAGTATCTGAAACGCTCCCATACATCTAATTGTGTGTATTTATACCCAGTACATTTAAAAACGCAACATTTACATGTTGCGTTATAGGAGTTAAACACCCGTTCCAACCGTGTTTGGGTCATTTTAACAGGCGGGCACTTTATTAAACAATCGTTCCTTGGAAGAACCAGTACTAGACAATTCTTTTTGAAAATTTAACTTTTATGTATTCACACAAACGGAGAATTGATTGTCAGATGTATACTGTGTAAAAAAGAGCGCCGGCTGGCAATTTGTTATCAATATTGATTGTTTTAATTAAAGAAAATGGTGAATAAGTCGTGAACAATTTTAACACCAAAGTATTGTTTTAGTCTGAAATAACATGTTGCGATAGGTTTTGCATCAATCATAAATGTTTTTGTGGCGTTTATGGTTAAATGGAAAAAAATGCCATATTTATGAAATATCGCTTTAGTCATTCAAAATTTGTGAACAAAATGGGCTCATTTCACAAATTTGATCCTTAAAATACTGGTTTCATAAACAAAAAAGGGGAATGTAGCCAAGCTTTAACAAAATTACAAAATTAATAGACATACCAGATTTTAATCAAAGCGCTGAAAGCACTGATGTTTTTTTTTCACTCAAGTAGTGAATGTATTAAGACATGAGGTTATAACAGTATTATTTACACTATGTGCACATGTCGGACAGATGCACAGCTGTCTAGCTGACACAGATCAAATGGAATCTGGTAACCAGTTGCTATTTTTTTTTTTTGGAATAGACCGCTTAAGCAATTTTGTTGTATACAGGCTAAAATTCGTGGCGTGACCTATTACGCTGCGGGGCCGGCCCTAACAAGAGTGATAAGAATTAAAGGCTAGAAACACTGTTAGGGGTTTCTTACTGACGATGTCAATTCTTTGTTTTGGCTTTTTCCTGTCTGTCAGATCGTGTCAGACTCTTTGACTGTGGTTATCACGATTGTATGAAACTACTTATCTGGTGTTAAGTGCTGTGTGTGCTTCACTTCTGCGTAGTAATTATTATTGTCCTACTTGGACAGTGGGTCTGACTCTGTTTGGGAGATAGATCAAAACTATTTGTCAGATATTTTATTGCTTGTTTCCATCTTAAATGGTTAAGATTGTGGTTGTTTTGAATTGGAATGGTCGCCACGATATTGCTTGGGGATTGTTGAAAGCGGCGTAAAACCTGAAACAAAGTAAAAGCATTTCTTGACCGCTTTCTCTTAGCAAGACCCAACTGATGTCAGACAGAATGCAATAGCTATTGCTGCTGTAGGTTGTGTGCAAGTTTGGTACAAATAAAAACATAAATGGAGGACTATAGTGCTAAAAAGGCCGAAATGGGCATTTCAGACCTTTTCACGGGCCACAACTTCGACATGCATGATGGGATCTCGTCAGTTATCTAACTTGATGGAGATACACGCACGCACACGTTCGACGGACAACAGCAAATCTATATGCCCCACATATTATGAACTTTTGAATTAGAGTCAAATGCACCATTTGGCAGTAATCGCCTTTTGCACCCGAGTTCACACCCAGAATAGACAAGATTGTAGGATTAGGTGTTTGGACAGTCTTTATGCATTTCCTACACCAAAACTCATTATCTCCATGACAAAATGTTGTGCTTGGTAAACAGTGTTAAGTAAAAGATACAAGTAACATAATATATAAAGTAACATGTTTTATTTAAAACAAAATATCAATACAAAACAGTGTTAAGTAAAAGATACAAGTAACATAATATATAAAGTAACATGTTTTATTTAAAACAAAATATCAATGCAAAACAGTTAAGTAAAAGATACAAGTAACATAATATATAAAGTAACATGTTTTATTTAAAACAAAATATCAATACAAAATATTCATTAATAGAGATCACAAGGTTCAGAGAGATTTTGACATGTCAAAAGTACATCATCATACATGAAGGGTTGGGTACCGGTACTTGGTATCGTATTGGTATAATCGAGAATCACTTGAAAAAGTATCAGTTAATACCGTTTGGCCAAAGTACCATCACTTTTCTCAAGTATTTTTGGTCTCAACTAGTTTCTCATGAGAAGCTGCCTGTTTTTAATAAAGTATTTCAGTTTGCCAGTCTGTTCAGATTGTTATGGTAATGGTTTAAAACTGCATTATTTTCATTTAATACTAATTGGTCTCAACTAGTTTCTCATGAGAAGCTGCCTGTTTTTAATAAAGTATTTCAGTTTGCCAGTCTGTTCAGATTGTTATGGTAATGGTTTAAAACTGCATTATTTTCATTTAATACTAATACATTTTGCCAGTGTATTTTTGATATACAGATTTACAGAAGCACGATTGTGCATTTCAATGAAGAATTCAAATTTTCATTTGTTATTTAATGAAACTCAAGGTATCAGTATCGATAACAAGAGGGCCATGATGGCCCTGGATCGCTCACCTAAGTAACTTGACCTCAGCAAGTATCAGTGTTACAACCTTAAGTCAAAATGAGAAGGCAAAAGCGTTCAAAGTGTAAAGTAGGTCTCTGAGTGAAGGTTAAGGTCATAAAATCTCAAGTGGTTCAAATTTGAAGGCCATAGCTTCAAAAATACAGATGTAGGTCACTGGGACAAGGTGAAGGTCATCAAAAGTGAAAGTTCAATTCCGCAAACAAAGTTGCACAAGTGGTACAAATATCAAAGCCATATGTCTTATACTTCCTAGAAAGGAGAAATTTTTCTATATAACTAAATGTTTTAACTATTAAGCCCCAGGGCGGGGCCAATTTTGACCCAAGGGGAATGATTTGAACAATTTTGGTAGAGGTCCACTAGACAATGCTACAAGCAAAATATCTAAGCTCTAGACGTTATGGTTCAATAGAAGAAGATCTTTAAAAGTTTCTTTCCTTTCGGTTGCCATGGCAACCAGAGTTCTCAATGGAATACAATTCTTTGAACAATTTTTGTACAGGTTAATGCAAGGAAGGTCCTGATAAAGTTTGATCAAATTCTGACTAATGGTTTAGGAGATGTTGTTTGAAGAAATTGTTGACACACCCACTCAGACGGACATCATGCTATCACAAAGCTCACCTTGTCACTTTGTGACAGATGAGCAAGATGAGCTAAGTATACTGCGTCGTTTTGTTTGTATCGGTTAATGGTGCCATACAGTTTGGTTGCTAACGGTACCCAACTCTTCATACATGATGAAACAAAACTAAGATAGCTTTGCAAAATCCTGCAGACTTGCTTTAGTATATATAGTACTATGCAGACTTTTTTGCTGAGCAATGAAAAAGGGTCATTCATTTGGTATTACACATGTGAAGCGAGTCCAGACAATATTTCTCTATAGGAGCAAAGTGCATTGAAAATCAGTTTCTTGTAGTGACTCGTATATAAAACTTGTCAAACATCATTGCAACATTAGACATACCAATTCCAAAGTAAACGACTGCTTATTTATCAAGGAAATAATTATTCATTTTGATATTACTATAGACATAAATGACATTCTGTATTACAAACTAGTTCAAACTAAAGGGGTGTTCAGTGTTGTCATTAACAACTGGCTGGCGGACGAAATGTTGTTTCAAAACTACAAAATAATGGAAATTTCTATTATAGCATGCCTATTCAGTGTGATTTTCCCTGTAGTTCAAATGAGATTTCGGCCGGATCAAAGAAAACGTATTAACTGTAATGTTTAATTATTGTCTTTAAATTGGGTTATCATTTTTGCAAAAATTTAAGTTTGGTAAAAAATGCACATGGAAAAATAAAAAATTCCATTGCAAGTTCTTTTGTCTGTATGAAAATATTGTCCAATTCAAAGACACAACATTTTGTTTAGGCACCACATTACAAGACGATTCATCTGTGGTTTTAGCACACATGATCAGTATCAGATACAAGAGATCCCAGAGGGATCTTGGCGCCCACCATAGTGATCTTTTGACGACAGTTCTTCCACTTTACTTTCTGACCTTGAACTAGTCATCCAGAAACAACATTGATTTTAAGAAGTCATCAATGCTTATCATACTATTTAGTTCTAAGTCATATAGATGTCAAGTTACAGACAAGTAGATATGTACAATCTTAGGGTCATTGTGGCATTGACCTTTGACCTATTGACCCCAAAATGGCATAGAGTTCAATACTCATCAAGGTATTTTATTCTATGAAATTTGACAGTTCTAGATCATGAAGACCTCAATTTATGGACAAGAAACTGTTTACAAACTCTGAGTCATGGTGACCTTGATTATTTGACATATTGACCTCAAAATGGCACAGGGTTCAAGTATTCATCAAGGTCCATCATCCTTTGAAGTTTGACAGTTCTAGGTCATATAGATCTCAAGTTATAGGCAACTAGATTTTAACATATTTTGGGTCACTGTGACCTTGACCTATCAGCCCCAGTTTATGTTTAGACCAACTAGACTAATAGGGAAACATTCTGACCAAGTTTGGTCAAAACCCACCCGGTGGTTTCTGACTAGTTACAATAACAAGCGAACTGTTAACAGACGGACGGACCACGGACAAAAAGCGACTTCATGAGCCAACCATCCGGTAGGATGGTGGGCTAATGATGTCACTTAAACTGCAGCCTAATCTTTCACATTATTTCACCTACAAAATAACATATGAAAAAATTACAAAATCTAACAACAGAATCACCACTCAATATATAGCAACAATACCTAACTACAACAGAAACAAATCTCGCATGGCAAAAATGATTCATAGACAAAAGTTATAAACTTTCACACATCGAAATGATTTTCATGATTTATAGTAATTGTAATGACTAGAACAAACAAAAACTTACTACTACCACATTTAGTTATTGCAAATTATTGTTTTTCCAAACACACATGATATGATGAAAGTACTTATTTCTATGGCGATTCTTTTGAAATGCTAATCCATGTGTCAAAACAATAAATTCAAACAGTCAGCAGAGTTCCATGCTTAGTTTGCGATGGGAATGAACACATATTTCTGAAACATCTGCTATCTGAACTGGGTAGAAACAAGAAGATACAACAATCTGTGACAATTACGCATGTGAATTGATATATTGAATCATCGCCTTTATATGTACATAGATATATCGACACAAAAATTTTAAACAATGACATCCCTATCTGAGATTACCCTCCTGTCCAGTAAATTTCTTTTAAAGTTTCAGTAAGACTGTAAAATGCACTGAAGACTTTCAATGTCTTTAGGTAATTTATATCAGCACGAGTGACCGCATCATCAATGACGTAACAAGTTCAGTCAGATCTTTGATCTCGGATTTTAACTACAAAACTTCACTTGCCCGGTAGGCTATCTTCTTTGAAAAATCACTAGCCCGCGGCAATTTTAACCTGGCGCGGGCAAGCGGGCGTTTGCTTAAAAAGAAACCTGAAATGCGAGTACATTGCGTTAGCACCAAAAACAAGAGATCCCAGAGGGATCTTGGCGCCCGCCATAGAGTGATCTTTTGAGGACAGTTCTTTCACTTTACTTTCTGACCTTGACCTTTGTACTATTCATCCAAAAAACGACATAGGTTTCAAGTACACACATGAAAATTTCAAATGTTAAAATAATAACGATTCATTTCTATAACCCTTTCTAGGTTCAGCACCTTGCAGAAATTTACCGTAATCTGGCATTAAATTTAGCCCATTTTGGGTGTAGAATGACAAATATACCATGTGTGTCCATCTACGGATAGAAGTAAGCAGGTATGGCATTTCAAAATGTTTAACAGGCCATAATGACCTTTTGTGATTGGATATTCAACTTAAGACATTTGCACACAAATGCAGCACGAGCTGTTGTTCAATCATGACTAGGTGTTTCACTCTGTATCACTTTGTTGTACAAGTCACTGACCGGGATTTAAATCAATCTGCCTAACTTCACTCCCCTGTCTGTGTACTCTCGCCATTACCGGACCATTGCTAGTCAGGCTCTCCACCTGTAACAAATTGAGACAGCTTAATAGACTTTTAATGCAGGGTTTTGTGTAATTTGGTTATTGTTAATGAGTTACAAGACTGCATACACTTGCGCCTTTTTCCATGCCCCTTGTTACTATATGACACAACCTCTCATGGTGAGCATTTGTGCAGTGTTATTAAATTGACCAAACCCATTTGGGTATTAAATGCAGCAAAAATCAGTACCTAATAAATACAATATTATGCTATGCTGTATGTGCAAAAAATGTTGCATCATGAAAAGCACAAAATTCTAAAGGTAATGCTTATAAGCAAATGCTATATTCTTTAAAGTTTGCATATAGTGCAGTCAAGAGATAATGAGTGTGGGAAGTTATACTGGTCACCTGGTGCAGTAACTGAAAATTCAAATCATACGGTACCGAAAACTATTTTATCTGGCTGATATATGGCCAGATTTTTATAAAACAGTTTATGCCTGGAAGGCAGCTCGGCCAAAACATGTTAAGGTAGCGCATTGGCTTCTCATGTGGGTGGGGTACGTAATTTATCATTTATATTTTTTTTTTGTTGAAATTCCTAATTTCTTGTGAATATCAGGTATCCCATGAGAGAGAAAAACATTCATATTGGAATTTAAAGGTAACAGAAATAGAATATGCTGAATGTGAAACGAAAAATTTTACTTTTTTGAAACCTTATCTTGCTCGTTCACAAACAAATATAATATGACACACTCACATACATCAACTCCCAAAAAATCTTAGTTCAAACCCTTATTAAGAGAATGTAGATGCAAAAGTAGTTGTTAATCTATCCAATAATGAGTCCTTTTGATATTTCCAAGTTCACCATAATGAAGAAATAAAATTTGAAAGGTAACTTCTTCATAGTGTGGAATTTAGATTAGATTTTAACAAGAGTCTCTTCCCAAGTGTTCCCCGGGTGAAATGATAACGTTTGCTCCTATATAATGAATATATAATGTGCTCACTCAATGTGTTTGTAAACGAGACCTGTGGTCCTTGTTTTTCACCTCGGTAATTATAAATGTAACGTGGACACTTTCCATACTGTTCTATAATATTGCTTATACATACATATATGCATATACCATAGGCATATTTGGTTTGGAACTGAAACTCTTTCTTTTCAGGTAATGTATATTACCACCCTCCACCCACTTTGAAACTCAATGCGCTACCTTAATGTTTCAGCTTTCTGCTACTGGACATTCAATCTGACTGTCATTTTTGCAGCAAAAAAAAATATACAAACCCGTTGTCCATTCATTGCAATCTCCAGCAAGCCAGCAGGGACTTTCAGATCACGGTCGTCCTCCAAGAACAAGGTTACATAATCATCCTCTATATCTATACCTTCTACGGATACTGACTCCACTTCAACAGGTGCTTCGGAAACCTAGTAATGTAGCATGGGTTACATAAGTGAATGCATAATTTATGTTTCGTAATGTATGCACATGTATGCAAGTTATTCACTGTTTGGTAAACATTGTATCACTAACAACAACTCAATTACACTGGCTACTCCAAAAACATTTCTACACCACTGATATTAGCACGAGGCTCCTAAATCTTAGCCAAATATTTGTTTGATCCCCTAAGAGCACCTGATTCTCAATAAAATTTATAAAAAGGTGCCCGAATAGCTCAGCTCATTCAAAAAGAAGCCAAATTTGACAGGCTGCATATCTATAATTGACATCTTAATTATTGAACAATTCAACATTAATTTTAATGAGAAAATTAATCATTAAATTATTAATGATAAACTGTTAAACTACCTTCACAAGTGTCTGGCCAGTGCCGTTAAGGCTAACCTGGCCTCGATAGTTATTAATCACTAGGTTGGTGACATTGACATGGTCACCTACGCGGGCCTTGTACTCAGTGCTCTTGCGCCACAGTGCGACCTTGGCTCTCCCAGAACAATCCTCAATCGTTATTTCCTTCATTGCCGTTGAGCGGCCAGCGACCTGGCGCTCCGCAGTTTCTTCCTCCTGAAACCAAATAGAAAGATAGAGTTGGGTTTTATTGCCCACCAACACTGTTTGGGTTATATGAGGCTGAACAGGAGAGGTGATTTCAGGAAACCTCTGGTGTAACAGCATTCCAGGCCGAAACCACCCAACCTGCCAGAATCTCAGAAATGCAGAGACTTACAGTTCAAACCCACTTAGTTGCCTTTTATGATCAAGTAGGAATGGACTGTGGTTGCAATTTTGGTTCTTCCACACTGAGGACTATGAAAGTAATTAACTATTACAGTAATTCTCTATTCATGGATGAAAAACCAAAATTTTCAAAAAGCCTGAAAATACAAACTTTGAAGTAATGTTTATAGTGAAACATAGAAAATTGATGTTATGTTTGACCTGTAAAGCCTGAACTTCTGGCACATGCCTGAAAACTTGCACAAATTATGTGAAAATGCACATAAATTATTGATAGGTATTCAATGTGTACTAACAGGGTCTACTTCCGGTAATGCAAGAGACCGTACATGTTGAATTATCCCGGATATGCTCGCAATAAAGTGACTGAAATAAACCGGATGTTGAACTCGCAAGAGAACGTACACGTTGCAGTGGTCAAAAAAGGGGTTTCACACAGTAATCATATAGAATTATCTGAAATATATTACTTCTAATTTAACATAGATTGTCTATTCCACTAGATCTACAAGTCTTCTAAGCATGAAGAAAATCATTCCTCGCGAAAATTCACAGACTTTTAAGGTGATTCTGCTTTGTCGGCCATATTTGTTTTCACCAAGTCTGTCCAAAGTGAAAGTAGGTCAAAATTCATATAACAACAAAGATTACAATGTAAAATGATGAAACACTTGAAAGTACACTTCCAGTTCAATGTTTTAAAGACTATTTAAAACAGAAATACAAATGATAACAATAAGAATATTTACCTTGAATGTGTTACATTTCTGAAGACCAAAAACATTCTGTTGCAAAGTTTTATGCACATTTCATGAATGGCAAAATCCTTTTTAAAGTCTGTTTTAGTGCCTTTGCAACAGAATGTTTTTGGTCTTCAGAAATTAAGCCCATTCAAGGTAGAGTAGATCCGGCAATTATCGGACACCTCCGGACGAAGCGGGCTATAATTGAGTTGATAGTAATCTCCTCTTTGTTCCGTTTCACCCGGTACATAAACCGTGCTTGCAGAAAGCATTCTACCGCCAGGGTTCTCGGGGACGCTTATTTCGGCGTCCCGGTACGCATGTTTAATACAGCTGGACGCAAATATTTCAGAGCAAGGATTCCACGTACGCTTAATTTTGCCTGGGGACGCATAAACATTACCGATTGTTCACAACCACAAATACACAAATGCGTCAGCGCGTGTCAGTCTATAGGTAGGCGGTCCTATGCATATCGACCCGTGAAGCGATTAGCCAATCAGCGATAACGCTTCCGATCATTATCACGCAATAGTGATCAGACTAATGTATACACGCGCTGATTACCAGATATATAACACGAGGTGATAATTTTATATCTTTGATCAACAGTTGATTGGAAATTAGCAAATTTTACCTACAAAAGGATAATTTTATCGACTATTTACGCCGCAAGTTTAAAGACTGTTTTCTCAAATTACAAATGAGTGTAATTTTGAATGATTGTCGAATATTTTCGGCATTTTCTAGGCACAATTTTGCTTTAGTTTCATTCTAGCAATGCTATTGTGAGCATTGAATGACTAATCTGTAATTCCATAATAAATATTAACAACAAAACAATAATTATACTATGTAGTTCAGAGTTTCTTTTGAATAACTATAAACTTTGGAAGTCTCTTGAAGATTCAAAATATCAGCAATGCTATTGTGAGCATTGAATGACTAATCTGTAAACATATTAATTGCGACGCGCTTTTGGACTCCAACTTTTTCAGGGTTGGGAGTCCATGGACTCCATGTTTTAAAGTCCTAATGAGAACCCTGACCGCTTCTTATCTACATATCTCGATGTTATGCGTATAGTAATAGGGTTAAAGTGTTCTGAATTAAAAACGCCTTGAATCGGACAGAAGAGCTTTGTATCGGACACTGAAGGCGGGGATCATCGGTCTCAAACAATTTCTGTTTGGGGATTATCGGACAGGGTTAAGTTTTTTAAAATAATTAAGGTTTCAGAAAAAAAAATAAATAAAAAATACACAATTTGCTCCAAGTCCATGACAGGATGTGTTATATCCAACTTAAATTTACTTTATACTCAATTTACACTGTTCTGTCGGACTCCTTTCCAACCTGTGTGTTTTGAATTTTGTTTTAAGTTTTGACATCTGTCACATCAAAGGCACTCACCGCATGCAGTGATCATGCAGTTCAGAACACTGATTGGCTCAAAGAACTGTCAGATGAAATATACGTCACTTTGGTACATGTTTCACCTAAGGAGTTTTTTTTAGTTGATGTCGGTAAATTATGCGTGGCCTAGATTGACCTCAGAGAACTTTAAACAGTTACACAATATTTTTCAGCATTAAAACTGTGAGTTATCAAAAAGGATTTTAATCTTTAAAGTATGAATTATTTTAATTCTGTTTATGAATCATACCTTTAAACTTTGCTCTAAGGAGAAAAAAAATTAAATTTATAACAGAACCTTCCAGACTATAATGGTGAATTTTCGTAAAAAATGTGAGAAAAAATTACTGTTGCTGAATTTCTGCACCAAAAACAAACTTTATAAACACTGGATAGAGTATGCATGAAATTTAAATAAACTAAACTTCTGAAAACCCGTTTTGTAGTTACGGCCCGCAATTCTGATCAGCACGTGTTTGAAGTACACCACTTGTGAAATAAGTTGGCGATTCTACTTTCAAACCTTAATATAATGAAGTCATTGCATGACATAAACTTATTCTAGATTGTTTCTTTAGCCAAAACATTTTTGAAACAATATATATTATATCACAAACGAGTTGATGGACTGACCGTACAAAGAAAGAGTACTAGTTAATCAGCGTATGGAGTAGATTTAATTGCCGCCACTTTTCTTTTTCTTTCTTGAACCTTGCTTAACTGACATTACTTTTCTTGAGTATTTGTGATTTTATGTTATTAATTAAGAATATTTGCACTGCAATTTTTTAGGGATCCCAACGGAATCCCCAGGTATTCCTCCCGGTTTCTTGAAATTTAGGAATACAAGAATCCCGTTATCGTCTAACCCAAGAAATATACGCAAATGCGATAGAGGATACTGAATGAGTGTATGTTTAATATGAATTGTATCATAGTTGGGAGACCTTTCTGTTGAAAATGTGTCAGGGTTAAATAGTATATATATATACATGCACAGTGCGTTAACTGGAGTGCACTCCAGAGCATGCCCATTGATTGGCTCATTTTTGCTGGGGTTTACATATTGTGACGACAGAGAAAGGGAAAGCGACAGAAATTCATATTCAGATGTTCGTTCATTGGTTCATTTTTGCCGGGGTTTCATATTAAGACAACATGGAACGTGCTTTTATGTTTGACTATGATACAAAAGAGAAAGAACACCAAAACACTCGGCAACCTGATTTATACTCAGGGGGCTACGCCCCTCGTACAAATCAGATAGCCTCGTGTTTCGGTGCTCTTTCTATTACTAAATTCATAAAAATAGCGTGGTAGACAGTCTTTCATGGCCTGTGACCGATTTATTTTTGCCGCTCGAATTTTATTTTAGGCGGACAAATGGGCCGCTGGCTGCCTCCTAATGAAATTCAGAGCTAGGTTTTTTTAAAGAATGATTTGTGTTACAATATTTAATGACGTTTTCGCAAAACAGAGCTCATACATCAATATAGAATTTATTTTTTAGAAAGTCTGTTGGCTAGAATATGCTGATGTCTTAAGTGTGGACGTATTCAGACTTTAATCAAGCATTTACTGAATTTTCATACTGTCCGATGTAAGCCGTGGGCAAAAATAGAGTGCTTTTTCCGAGAGGGTAATATCGGACAGATTTATAGTTCAAATATTTATCAAACATTTGAATGTTTTTATTGATTTCTTCCACAAAATGCAAA
Organism: Saxidomus purpurata; assembly: GCA_022818135.1. Taxonomy (NCBI): domain Eukaryota; kingdom Metazoa; phylum Mollusca; class Bivalvia; order Venerida; family Veneridae; genus Saxidomus; species Saxidomus purpurata. The sequence continues at coordinate 6,208 of JAFMSR010000738.1, read as the reverse complement.
ATGTATGCATATTTAATCGCTATGAAGTTATTCGATTAAATTCTAAGTGATAACAAAATAAAGAGAGTAAAGATCCCTAGGTACCGAATTTTTTTAGTTCTCTGATATTTTCTGTGACGTAAAAATGAAAGTAGAATAAAAGAGTGTCGTTATTTTGACCAATCAAAAACCCGATACAAAGTTACGTCATTTTAGGCGAGTTCGATTTGTATTTTCTACGGTATGTCTCCCGAAAACAGTGAAGTATCGAGAGCAGTGTGTATGTAGAGAAAAACTTCTAAAAATTACGTCAGAGTGAATGTGTCCGATGAACGACGATGTCCGATGTAAGCCGGATCGACTCTAAATTTTCTTATTATCATTTTTATTTAAGAAATAATCTATGGATTGGAGTGCTTTATCGAAATTGAAGCATTCCCCAGAGGTGATGTGCCTGGCGGAATAATTCACGAGGGCGAAGCCCGAGTGAATTATTACGCAGGCACATTACCGACGGGAAATGCTTCAATTTCGATAAAGCACTCCAAAACATAGATTATTTCGATTCTTAGAAGCCGATTTTTTTTAAACTATCGTAACTACTACGGACCTTTTTTCAGTTCGGCGGTAATGTGTAAAACAGCATTAGTAGTAGCTGTTGGAATTCACTCCCCTATTCGGGCAACCATTCAAGATATCAAACATAACTATATTATACAAACTTATTTTAGTTTAATCATCTAATACATAAAATATAAAAAGAAATACCTGACTGACATTATGCAGAAGACGTCAGATTCAGAACCTAACAAAGCAGCCAATCGATTTAAATGCGTACCGTTAATTTGAACAGTACAACGTTTTAACGTGGAGTAATGACGTCAGTGTGATGACGTAAACATTTTCATTCATAGTTTTGTCTCCCGGAATCAAAACATTGTATGACTGTTAATCCTGAATTTCTTGGCCTTTTTCAAGGAAAACAAGGTGAGGGTATTCTAAGGCTTACTTGACGCAATCAAAAATAATATTTAGGTTCTTAAACAAATCTTTTTCATGCGACTGATGTATATATACTGATATTATTTCCATTTCTATATTTTATTTTTGCGCGGGAGTAAATTAGAAAAGTCGGAAGGAGCTACTTCCATGTCCGAAACTCCGCCTACTTTTCCGAGTGCTTTAATCATATTAATGCACTCGAATTGACTATAGAAATATACCGTAGGCATATTAGAATTTTGTTTAAAATAGTCTTTAAAATGTAGAACTGGAAGTGTACTTGCAAATGGCTCATCATATTACAATGTGAGCTTTGTTGTTATATGAATTTTGGCCTACTTTCACTTTGGACAGACTTTGTGAAAACAAACATGGCTGACAAAGCGGAATCACCTTAAACAAAAACGTTAATAAATGGTTTTGAAAACAACAAAAACAGTATAAATTCACATACACTGCTACAAAAACATTAATATAATAGCGAAAAATAATACAACATTCAGAAAACTAATAAAACACTAAATTACCGTAAAAATATTCTGTTGTTTTCCGCTCCGGTCTTGCATAAAATGGCGTCTTTCTCAGGGTCTGGAACTATTTCCGATTCTTACGCAGTGATGAAATACTATATATTCATGCGTAAGTGCATAATATATAGATAAAATTACACAAATTAATCAGTCATAAAAGAGAAAAAATGATTCTATCGTAGTTTAACTTATTGGTAATATGGAAATCGCTGAAAGTAATTCAGAGTTATTTTTTTGGTGTCAGAATACCCACGCTATCTGGTAGTCACATGCCCGTAAAGCGCGGGAAATCTTCCGATGTTTGGCGGAAACTTCCGAACAGCTCCTCATTTGCATAAACAGCTAAATTTAGAGAAATATCCCTACACTTTGTTTTCAAGCATTTCAAACAGTGTATATAGTAGTAATTTGTTTATCGTCTTGTTTCCTACATAATGGTGTTGAGAAACAGATCCATACAAAGCTAAACATTGACAAAACAACATTGTATTTAGTTAGAAATACTTAAGAACTATTTTTTTGCTACGCACATGTATCGTGTATCAGATGTAAATGGGGAAAATGGGACAAGCTCGATGTTTTTTGTTTTTTCGCATTGTGAGTAAGTTTTTTTTCCGCAAGCGAAAAAAAAACAAAAACCAGTTTTCATTTTGGTTATGACGAATATTATGACTGTTAAGTGATTTTTCTTAGGTTCTCTAAATTCTAGACATATTGATTTGTTAACCTTTTCGAAAAAATAACAGAATAAAAATTTAATTGCAAATATTGATTTTTTTTAATTTTTGCACTTTTACAATTTTTTCGTGTCGTTTTTAAGAAAATTACACCACAAGACAATAGTCAATGGAAAGGACAATTAGAATCTATGCAACTGATTTTCCCCATAATTGGTTAAATTAAAATATTTCACATACAAAAATGTTGCGTTTTTAGATGTACTAAGCATATATTGTATGGAAACTGGTATTACGTTAAATGTTCAAGAACAATCAAGCTGATTACAATTCTACTCCATTATGCTTCCTGTAAACAGCGTCAGGATTCCTTTTAACGTATTACATGTATAAAATATATATTGCCAGACATTAAGTTCCGTCGGGGAATAAAATGTAATAACCCTCCTCAGCATAGCAACATACTGTATACTTAATCGAAGATAATACAAATATTACCATATCAAATGAATTAAAAATACCAATGTGGTTTGGAGCTTTACATATACATCTGATTACAGCAGCAGAATGTTTCGTACAGGCAAACATATAGACGACTTCAGAAAAGTGATTTAAACCGCTGTACAAATTAAAAGGTTAAAATCAGTTTTAAATGCAGTGCAACGACTAGACTGTCAGACGGTAGTGAAATGTTCATGTGATCAAGTAGTTGTTTGTGCGAAAGTCATCATCATCATCATCATCATCATCATCATCATCTTTGTTAATGGCTAACCGTCATAACTGACTCTTATCGCCATGCGTGGGGGGTGAGGGGGGGGGGGGTTTAGAAAAAGTTTAAAAGATTGCCAAATCTCCTAGGTTACTCAATCCACCCAGAAGGTTTTTGGCAATGTGATAAAAAAAAGTGCAAAAAACCTATCTCAGCCTTAAAATACATGCAATAGTGCAAATGTACAATTGAATGTATGTATGGTGAAGAAAACAAGAATGTTAGTGCAGTTAAAAAGATAAAAGCTCAGTACCAATAAAATGTCGAGGTGATACGGGTAATTGTCTGTCAGGTGATAGTAAAATGTTAAGGTGATACGAGTGGTTTTCTGTCAGGCGGTTGTGACAATTCTAGGTGATTCGAATGATTGTCTTTCAGACGGTAGAGAAATATCTAGGTGGTACGAGTGGGTGTCTGTCAGGCGGTAGTGAAATTTCTAGGTGATACGAGTGGGTAGTGAAATTTCTAGGTGATACGAGAGGTTGTCTGTGAGGCGGTAGTGAAATGTTTAGGCGATATGAGTGGTTGTTTGTCAGGCGGTAGTGAACTATTTAGGCGATACGAGTGGTTGTCTGTCAGGCGGTAGTGAAATTTCTAGGTGATACGAGTGGTTGTCTGTGAGGCGGTAGTGAAATGTTTAGGCGATATGAGTGGTTGTTTGTCAGGCGGTAGTGAACTATTTAGGTGATACTAGTGGTTGTCTGTCAGGCGGTAGTGAAATGTTTAGGCGATATGAGTGGTTGTCTGTCAGGCGGTAGTGAACTGTTTAGGCGATATGAGTGGTTGTCTGTCAGGCGGTAGTGAAATGTTTAGGCGATATGAGTGGTTGTCTGTCAGGCGGCAGTGAAATGTTTAGGCGATATGAGTGGTTGTCTGTCAGGCGGTAGTGAAATGTTTAGGCGATATGAGTGGTTGTCTGTCAGGCTGTAGTGAAATGTTTAGGCGATATGAGTGGTTGTCTGTCAGGCTGTAGTGAAATGTTCAGGTGATATGAGTGGTTGTCTGTCAGGTGTAGTGAAATGTTCAGGTGATATGAGTGGTTGTCTGTCAGGCGGTAGTGAAATGTTTAGGCGATATGAGTGGTTGTCTGTCAGGCGGTAGTGAAATGTTTAGGCGATATGAGTGGTTGTCTGTCAGGCTGTAGTGAAATGTTTAGGCGATATGAGTGGTTGTCTGTCAGGCTGTAGTGAAATGTTCAGGTGATATGAGTGGTTGAGAGATGGACATTCGGTTCCACATATTTTTTAATGTTTTTTATCCTTGATATTATGCCTGGGTCAAACAAATAAAGGAAAAATACTTACTAGTATTTTGGGGAAAATATCCTTAGTCCAAAATGCAGACATATCATTTGTCTTCCACAATGATTTCAAGCTTTTCTTATAGACGGATAAAATATTCCGTTAATATAGTAAAAGTCACACATTTAAATTTGCAATATTGCCGTCAATGACATTCTTTTCTTACTGCATGTACAACTAGAATAATGAATGAAAAGCTCGTGGTGCTCGAGCGTATTTTTGCCGGTCTCTAATCACGAATTCATTGATTAAATTCCGCACTTACTCATAAATAACTTACACAACAGTTATTCCTTCAGAAGGCTACCGTTATAGTCATTTTACGAGTTATTTGTTTAATAGAAGGTGTATTATCATTATCAATGAGAAAACATACAATAATCTCGACAAATTATGACCTTTTCTTTCCTGCTCATATCATTGATGTTATTTGTTCTGCTCCTTGAACAATGTCTGCCTGCCTGCCTGTCTATCTGTCTATCTGTCTGTCTGTCTGTATGTATGTCTGGTGGCTGTCTGGTAACTGAGCGTAGTTCTTATTCCATCGGTTCATATTCACGCTGTTGCGTTCGTACTTTACGGCTATAATTACAACGTTATAATAATTATGACATTTATACTTTTCACGGAATTACATTCGAAGTTCAATAGCATTTAACGTTTCTTGATTCCGTAGATCGCTCTGAATAACAGACAAATTATTTACTGATAATGTTTTCCTGATAGAAAAACACAGTATGCTTGAGGGCTGTTAAAAGAGCTTTTATTTACGAAACTTGCTTATCAATATACAGAATCATCCACGAGATAATTATTCGAGTTATTTGATCAATGAAGTGTTAGATTCCTGGCATTGATATTAACTGTAGTCAATGGTCATTTAGAGTTCATGGAATGGCTGATGTTAGTAATTGAAAATGTACTTTCTCGACGAGTCACAGACATAGGTTATCATGGGAAAACATCGTTATCAAACCACAGATATTGCTAAACAGTATAATTATTTCAAAATACATTGAAAAATCATACCCGAGCATGAACTAACACACATATAAGTTACCCCTATTCTTGACATTGTCTTTCTATATCAGTATCGCGATTTATTGATTATTTCACTCACTTTTTACGCTTTAAAAAGATATGATTTAGCCTTATGTCGTTCATTTATGTAATTTGCAAATCGCCTGATCTTGTACCGATATATATAGTATGCTGTGGAGAGAGCTTCAATAAGCTGCTTATAGCTTCCAGTTCAATCCACGCTTATAGTTTGTGTAAATTAATTAGCATGCTCTATAATACACGAATACATTTGTTTAAACTAAACAAAATATTCACAAGAATTAAAGATGTTCCAACGATAAGTTCCAGATTTTCATTGGCATGAGTGTTAAATGAACATTTCAAATAATAGTGTACATGTAAGTAATAAATAAGAGAAAATACTCATATGAGAATAAACATTTTAGGACGAAATTTAAAATGTATGATAAATGTAAGAACTATTGAGAAGACATAGCATGTAATGTCATGTTTGAAGTCAACCTGCGTGTATCACTTGATAACATGACTCAGTTAACAACGCTTTAAAATTGAACAATATTCGAGTAACATTCGAAGTAACTTATTGCATTACAATTCTTGCCTGAATGTCATAACTTATAATTTACACATATTGCATAAAGAAAGTGTTGATGAAATTTATGGAATAATTTAATCATCAGCAGATAGAAACACTTACGGCTGTATAAATTTCACTTTTCAATACATGTACATTGTTTTCGAACATATTAAACGCAACTTTGATTACGGTACTGTATATGAGAGAATTTGTAAATTGGATTTTCATTTGATTGTTTAGGATTACATTGTACGTTGACTCTGAACATCCTAATATTAATGCGATCATTTTGAGAATAATAAAATTGATCTTGGTGAACATTGTGT
>JAFMSR010000737.1:0-43018 GCA_022818135.1 Saxidomus purpurata | reverse complement strand
ATGTAATTTTGCTTCTCTTTGAATAACTGTATATTTCTAACCAACTAACCTTTGTTTATACTATTGATTGTTCATCTTTCACATTGTTAACATTGACACTTCAAAAACAACACAGAAGTATCTAAATGTATTAAACTATAGCCTTGCCATGTACAAATGTACGTAGTTCATTGTAGAAAGTATATTAAGTTGTATAAAACGGTGCTCATTGACTGAAAAGCAAAAAGTATAGATCACGAAGAGACTGCACAAATACTGCAGGTTGATCATGATCTACACTGGTGTAAAAGACAAAAAACATTTGCTTTCAACATGGTATGAGTTAAATATGCCCCAAAACACTAGGGATTATCTACTCTGTAAGAACAATTTTTTTTTAAGTTTGACGAATGTGAGGTCACATGGATCTCAAGTTATTGAGCGAAAACAAGACATTTCGTACCTTACAAATTTGCGGGGTTCTCGGGAATTTAATTTTTAAAAGCTTTCAGGGGTGTTCAAAATTGTTCATTATTTTCTGGGGTAGGATGTTATTGCATCTGGGTTTTTTTTTGCATGCTTTATTATAACGGCCAACGCTAACCGTTAAATTGCCTGGGTTAATTATTTTACATAGCTTTCTCATGGGGGTTTAGAGCCAAGAAAATCGTTTAGTTAGGTTGCGTACGGGGTGTACCCCACATGCAACAAAAAGTCTCCATGCAGTATTTGTACTGACAAGTCATCCAAACATATGTATGTGCGTGCGTGCGTGCGTGCGTGCGTGCGTGCGTGCGTGCGTGCATGCGTGTGCGAGCTCGTACTTGCCAGTTTGGTGTAGCAAAAGAATTATGGCAGAATTTGAATATTAGATCAAAAGAGTTAAAGTAGAACATTTTGTTTTACCTGTTCTTTGAAAATGACATTATGGTGTTGAGAAATAAAAATGTTTTTCGCCTTAGATTATTGCAGTTCTGTCTATAATGTTTATAAATCATGTTCAAGAAGTGTGATTTCTTAGATTCGGTTAATTTACCCATATACAAAGCCATTAACTATCATATTCGAATTTAACACCGCGCATTTACATAAAACGCAACAAAGGGTGAAGATGTATAGTCATATTTTTAAAAGAGATCTATTAGTGCTTATGCAAAATTACTTTGCAGATAGACATCTGTTTTATACCTAAACATATATTTCAGATTGGTAGAAATGTACACAATCACTGGACCTGCGTACACATTTATTTAGCATTCTACACGAGTTATTGTTTGCAGAATTTATCAAACGCAATATCTTAACAACAAAAAAAGAGAAGAAATACCTATGAATATAAACCAGTTTAATGCAGCTTGAAAGACGATCAGGTTCATTATTATTGTCGATTATTCAAAAGACTGAATATAAATTATACCGGATTATAAAACGGACTTTAGCATAGCAAATATTGAAAGCGTCTAGGCTATGTAAAGGTATGTGCACTTTTAAAAATACAATGTACGTCGGCAAGTTCAGGAATACTTAGTTTGTTTTCTCTCCAAAACCTACTGATTCTGTTTCAAGGTTTTGTAATTTACAATTCAAAAATACCTTTCCATAGTGTATTAAGACTTTCCGATAGTTTATCATGACACTTAAATTTTTCACGGAAATACTGGGTAAAAGACTGAATATTCCGGACTGTTTACGCAAATGTATTGTTTTCGTTCTCTCTCTCTCTCAGGCTGCTATTTCAATGTAACAAAGCTACGAACTATTTCGTTCCTTAAGTGAGTAATTTGGTTTGACAGGGTTAGGTGCAGAAAGTTCAAAATTTACGATGAGAGATTCTGAGATTAGAGGAGATTACATCACCCCTTGCTAAAATGATAGATAAAGAAATACTTGTATATACTTTACATTAATGAAGAAAACATTGGCTACTACGTTCGTGTACATTTTTAAAAGATACTTCTTGTTTCTTGTTTCGTCTCGCGTGGTATAAAGATTGAACAGGGTTGTTTGTCTTTTCCATTCGATTTTGGCATCTTCTTAGTTTTGAATAAAATACTGATTAAAACAATCCTCCTACATAACCTCGTGGTCAGAATGTTTTTACCACTAGAAATAACTTGAAATCACATTAAGCTCTAACTGCTTGAGGGTCATAAGCTCGAGCTCTGCTACGGACCACGTCTTTTTATGTGAGAAAATTGGCAGTTGTATACGGGAGATAGGGTACAATACTGGTTCGTTCCGGAAACGTTGGTTAGTAAACTGTACATATGTATAATAAATGTAATATGGTTGAAACGGCGTTAAACCGTGCAAAACGTAACGTTAAGCCTCCTATATGATAATGGTTAACCGAACTCAACAGGCAGAAAATACAGAGATACATAAAGAGCAAAACTCATTTTCATAAAATATCGAATACTTTATTAAAATCAGAAATAGTGTCTGTGCTCATATTCATGTAACTGTTTACAAAATTTACCGGTATCACATGAAAACTTAAAAAAGTGATATTTCGCGTCAAAGTGATATTACACTTCAAGCGAACGTCATAATTTCAGACAGACATTAGTCACCGATTTATACTGCTTGAAAATTAACATTGCCAACGTAACAATAAATATATATGATTCTGTATCAGTTTTATTCCCACTGAATGTAGAGAAAGTCAGTGAAAATCTTTTTGACGATCCTAGTCAAAAATTGAGACAACCGTTTGTGATAGGTTACTGTATTTTCTAATATATATCTTTCAAAAAAAAAAAAAAAAAAAAAAGAATTAACTCTGCATTACTCATTATTTACATGTTTTCAAAGTATTTACAGTAGTCGGAACGTAACAGTTGTCACACGGAGCGCACGATACACGCACGATGTACGCACGATACACGCACGTTAGACGCACGTTGCACGTTCGGTAAATACACGATGAGCGATTCAGAACGATACACGATATACACGATGTACGAAGCGCACGCTATACGATAAACGGATTACACGTTATACGGTCACTTTGGGATTTCACATTTTATCTAAATTTAGACCTTTTAATCAGACCGAAAGTATCAGATCAATTAGAAGCTTCGTACCTTAACAATAAAAAAAGACATCGATAAGTGTCAAAGATCCACAGTTTTCATATCACAGTATGTGTCAAATTTGAACACCTGTCGGAGTGACTGGCAGGAAATTGATCCCGATGTGCGAGAAAATGGGCGTAATTAAAATTAATTGCCATCAACACTTTTCGTTAAATAAATTCTACATTAAAGACACGTTTTAGAACCGTGGCATATAAATGTTCAAATATAATAATCTTATACTGGAACCTTGAATGGATATGTTGATGCGTGTCAAGTGGGTGGGGTAAATTGACATTGAAGAAAGCTTGAAATGGCGTTTCCGAATTAATCAAGCATTTAGAACGAGGTTTTTCATGTTATTTTGTAGTATTTATAGCTGTGATGATTATACGGCCCCTAATTTTGACCAATGTTTTAATAGAAAAAAAGTTTTGAACAATATTTAGGTTTTTTCTGGTAGCCCGAAAGTGAAAATTGTCCCTCTGGAAATCTAAGATTATTCTTAGAGAAGGGAAAGATCATTAAAGCGCAATGCAGTATTTATGTACTGTGGACTATGGTGATTAATTTTATATGAAGTTTTATATCATGTTACTTTATATTTTGTTTTAGTGGGCCTATTCTATAGGTGGGGTATATAAAAACACATTTGAAAAATGAACCTCTAGGAAACAGTAATATTTTCTAGAGTGAAACAGGTTATTAAAGTTCATTTTTGTTTCAATGTAGTTTAATTCATGGCACTCAGTTCCTTATACTGTATGTCACTGCTACCATTCTTTTAGATTCAGAACCCCTGTCAAGGTGGTTGGGGTAATAATATATATATGGGGGTAGTAATAAATTTAAAGTAAAATTAAACAGACTGTTATGTATTATAACTTTTCTCACCCATTTTGGAATAAAATTTGTAAAACTTTCTAGGATATGAACCAAAAAACAGGTTAAAACTCATTTGCAAAATTATTTTGGACCCTCTGTAGAATAATGGAATGGTCCAATTGCATGACATAACTATGCATCTAGTGGTGGACAGCAGATTCAATTAGAACCCTGGAGAAGACACATCTCACAGCCTAGATTATACAGTCTCAAGATGCCATATATGGTGTTAACACATACATGTATGTACATGTAACATATAATCTTATATGGAATTATATGTTTATTTGACATACTGATGATGAAGAAGATACAATTAACACCAATGGATGGTTAATTACTGGGCAGCAAAATGATGTACATTCCATATTTAATCTATCTGATGGCATTTTTTACATAAGTAGTTTCATCAGTATAAAGGCTATGAGACTATAGCATTTAGATGTACACATATTTCCAAGATTGATTTTGTTTGCATATCCTATGTACATAACTCTGCTGATATTATGAGGTGGTAATACATGTACATACACTATACATGTAGTAAATCATTTGGAAAAATTGTTCCTGGAATACACATGTAGCAGTAGCAAATAAATTGATGAAAGACTGACAACAATATGAAAGAGCTAAGCAACACTCTTTACATGTATTTATAAAAGGGAGTGTCACCTCACATGTTTCAAAAGACTCAATAACTATGAGACTGCAGAATAGAGCTCAGCAATGATGAAACTCATGTTTTTTATAGATATTTTGGAATTTAGATAAGTAGAAAGATCTAAAAAGATCTATATTTGTTCAAATTAATGTAAGCTAGGCATTTAAGGAAACTAACAGAGATGAGGAACAAATTTAATAAACCGGACAGAGTCCAAGCACCGCCTCTGCCACACTTACAGGTAAAAAGGCCCTTTGAAGGATTTCTAAAATGGATTCAATTTATGAAACTAACCAGAGGAGATCTGTCAGAAGTACTATATGACTACATAACTATACAACCGGTCTACTGAGACCAGAGTAAATTGTGACTTAGTAATAGATGTTATGTTCATATTATTTTCTTTATTAAGCTATTAAGATTACAAACTTCACACAATTAATATAGAGATGTCAAAAATAAAACTACTATAAAATAGGTGTTAGCCGGTATCACTGGCTTTACGGGAAGTCAACACAAGCACAATTTTGCCATCTTAGCCTTAAAAGAAATCTTATTTTTTAAAATGTTTTATTCATTTTATACAAAATGATAATGGTACTTTTTTTAATGATATTATACTATTGTATACTTAAATAATTAAGCTCTTTGCAGAACTTACTACTTAATTTAATAAGGATCTTCAGTAAATGAACTACTTGTAATACTAAAATACAATTATTAATCAAGTGTGAGGGTTCTCACAAGACTGATATATATTACAAATCTAATAAAACCTATTTCAAGGTATACAACTTGATTAAAATCATTTTTTTCTATGTGCCTCCTTCTGAAGTAAGAGTCTGTTATAGTTAAACTGGTAAGAAAGATGCAGGTGATCAGGTGTAGAATCTGTATGACCAGTGGCCAGTCCAAACCTGCAAGGATCTACTTACTGATCATGATAAAAGGGTTGATGTTTCATTCAACTGGAGGTAGTAGGAGTAGGTTTGTAAGCAGAAACCGGCTTACATTTATCCTGAACCCGCCCCCCTACCCCCTCCGTCCCCAACATATAACAGATAATAGCCAGTGACATTTGTTTAATTATAATTATTATATGGTGCCATACAGACAGTGCAAACTACCATACAGTATAAAATAATATATAAGATATAAGTTACAGTTACAGTATATAACTGAAACAGGCATGTAACAGGTACAGTGGTTGGGCAACCCCTACTAACATGTCACCCGTCACTCCCTGCTAATTTCTGTTATGTGCAGACTATGATTTGCTAAATAATAACAAGATTGAATTTTTATGTTTTGGGTTGCCAATTTAAATCAACACCCACTAACCAATGAAAAAGCATGTTTACTACTACAATTAAAATACTAAGTACTTATTAAATATAAAAAAATGCATTTATACAAGAATTTTAAGGATTTTGACTAGTGACCTACAGGAAGGAGTCTGATAGCAACTGGAGTAAATTAGATAACTAATTTTATCAGTCATTTGACAGTCTACTATGTTATTCTCCAACAATCTTTATACACATTAACTTAGGGCTTTTCTTAGACTGAGAATAATCATTAATAGTGAAACCATGCAAGTCCAAGCTTATCCATTTCTGGCTTGAATTTTAGTCTCTGTGTGGTAAAAGCTATGCAGTCAAATAGCCAGTGAGGGGTGTTACATTATACAATGCACTAGATGCAAACATGGTCAACCCAAAGTATGTACCAACCCGAGCTGGTTGGTAGTAAGTTTGCGCCCAGCCTAAGACGTGTGATTGATTTGTCCATTTTGTAATTTGTCGAGTATCCCATAGGACGCACTGTTATGCGGCAAAATGTGTTCTTTTAAGTTTCAATTCTCTACACAATCCATCCAGGATAGTGGTTTGAATCCTGGCATATATTTCTGTGGGTGAGTATGGTATGTCCTGGATCATGGCCCCTAAACCAGGCCCCTTTTGTCTGCATCATCTGCTTTCATTACCAGATATTATTATAAACCTACATGAGCTGGGCACTATGACATGGTAACTGGTAAGCCTGTTTTTAGGCATTGATAAAATTTATGAATAATAACAATGTTTTCAATAACTCTGGTCTAGAACAAGGTCTTTCAAATAGTATTTGAAAGACCTTGTCTAGAATGACTGTTTTTTTATTTCATTGAGACCAGAGATGATAGTGAATCTGAAAATATATACAATATAGCAAGCTTTTTAGGTTGATGATGTAAAAGACAGCTCAATGAGTGTCTATTGTATCATTTCTGTTGTATAAATGCAGGAACAGGTTATAGAGTATTCCTGATAAATGGAACAATAATTTGCCAATCTTCCTATGATGGCAACAGACCTGTTTAGATGGATTACAACAACTGAAGCTACTATACCAGAGCCTGGAATTTTAGACCCATCTGTGTATATATGTAGATGTCCATAGTAAAAATATCTGATATTCATTTGAGTTCCTAACTTTGCGAAATGCGGTATGTCAGATTTGTTCATTTTGTTTTCATAGAGCACTAATTGTAGGAGGATCTTACAAAATAGCCGTGCTTTATGATCTCACTGACCAAAACCTTGACTTTCGCTCAATATTTGAGAATCTATTCCTTGTGCCCCAGTCTAAGGGGCAGAACCCCAGCCTCAAGTTCAAACAGGTAGGCAGGAGTGGAGGACAACGCGCTAAGGGCCAGCTGGAGGCCTTTATTTTGGACAATATACGGACACTGTTTTGAATGACATCAAGGCATTTGATGAGAATCAAACTAATTAATCACTATTATATTCAGTCAAAGACACTACCTAATTACCTTTTCTCTTTATGTCAGCTAACGGATATATTATTCCAATCAGGCAGTATAGGGAACGTTTTGGTCATATTTGGGGACGTTTTGGTCATATGGGGGATGTTTTGGTCTGGGGACGTTTTGGTTTGGGGACGTTTTGGATTGCTTCGGACTTTAAATAATTTCGTAAAAGTGTAGTTGATTCGGCGTATTATTTGCATCTAGCCAATAATAAACTTGTTAACATCATACCCACGATATGTTGCTTGGTGCAGGCGTACCTTGTCTGCTGCACTTTAAGGAATGCATTGACAACAGTAGTTTAGATAAAAAAAGGATGTCCATTCCGTTGCAAAAATAGACCTAAGTTTCGGAAAATGTCTTCGACCTGTCCCGAAAGTCTTTCTCGCCCGCAACTATACACTAAATAATATAAACTGAAATCAGCACTTTTTGGGGGGAGATGTGCACGCTAAGTAAAACGATTAACTACGGAATACACCATCGAAATGTACGTATGCCGTATGGATTATCGGGAATCGTATATCGTGTATCGTGTATAGTATATGGTGCACGTTGCACGATGAATGATACGATATGATACACGATATACGATTGACAAAATACACGATGAGTGCACGCACGTTATACGCACGTTACACGCACGTTATACGCACGATATACGCAAATTTTGACAACTGTTACGTTCCGACTACTGTACTATGTTTTAAGCATCGTTCTTGGCCATAACTTCAGATGGAAATTTTGAAGGGTAATATAACTTCAAAAGTGAGTTAGAACTACATAGATTTATTTCGTTTTAATAACATAAAACGTACACTCTTCCAATTTACACAAGATATCGCTGAAAATAGATCCTTTGTTTGGCGTAAGCACTAACTAATAATCACAGAATGGTGCATTGTATTGTAAATTGTGTGATAATTCAGACTGTTTGCAAAGGTCATTATATAAAATCCCTTTGAATCAGTACAGACATAATGACGAGCGACTAGTCAGTCCGCTAAAGTCGCTGTTTTGAAACCATAGAGAATGATTGGTTAGAGCCCTGCTACCGACCATGTCTCTTTATGTGAGAAAGTTGGCAGTTTCTTACGGAGGATAGGGATTCTTGTATTGGTTCTTCCCAGGAACAACGGTTAAGTAAACTTCCCGCCTGTTTAAAATAACTGAAATACGGTAGAAATGGGTGTTAAACTCGTACAACACCGACGACGAACAGCTGCTCATCTGAGTACAACATGTGTTCTTGCATTGTCTAGTCGTTCTCCAAGTTTGTTCAGATCATGCCGTCTAGGTAAAGTTCAAATCATGTCCCATTTGGCCTAAAATGGCCTGCCCGGTGTCTAATATTTTACAAAAGTCTACATGAAAAAAACATTGAACATCTTTTCCTTAGCCACTGGGCCCCGAGTTCAAATATTAGGCTGCTTAGTTCACATCTACCAAGTGTTTGAAAAACATGTGCCCTGGGTCACAGTTGAACCTGCGCTTAGGACTTCGGGCTTATAAATGAAAAACTATGAAACCTTTCTTGAATAAACCACATATTCCATTGCACAATGTTTACTTGTTTTTAACATAGCAATATGTAGGAAAAACCATTTCCTATTTTACCTGACATGCCTGACTGAAAATCTATCAATATTTACTTAAGTTCGTCTGAAACTGCAAAGCCCGGGGATGAGATTTTTTATATGTGGCACTGTCTGATGGACCTCCTGCAAGTTATATATATTGTCTTCAGGTACAAAACTAAAAGGCAATATATATCCGGCATTTTAAGGGTTTTATACCTAAAAGACACTATTAGTGGAGCCGCCGTGGCGCAGTGGTAGCGCGTTCGCCTCAGGATCGAAGGGCCCCGGGTTCGATCCCTACCATCGCCATGTCGGAAGTGTCCTTAGGCAAGACACAAATTATTCCACATTGCCTCTCTCTCTTCGAGGTTGATTCCACCTGGAATGAGCCTCGAGAGCGATTAATATAAGTTGTAAGAACTTGTTTCGCAATCGAGAATAATTAAATTAGTATAAACTAAAGACAATATTATAAAACATATAGTACATTGCTGCCTGAAAGTATTAAGGGACAAAACTTTTAGAAAGGATACGATGCATAACATTTGAACTACAATGTGTCTATGTTAAGCTTTTATTGGATTCATCCAAAGATGTACTGTATAAGTAATATTTTGGGCGGAGGTTTATATTGAGTATATTAGCGGTCACCATTGGTTGGTTTGCGCCAATTTAAGACACCGTCAATTTAAAACACTTAAAAACCGCTAACATTTGACACCGCAGAATTTAAGCGCCATACAGTACTTAGATACAGCTTTTGAGGGACTCAGGTCAAATATATATATCACCGCACCTTCAGCGGAATATAGCAACTATTACATTTAAGTTTTTGGAATCTATAGTAGACAATTTAATCCACAATCACATGAAAAAGTCTAGCTTGCTATACTGCACTCGCCTTTTTACAAGATCACTCCTGAATGATTCGATAACTGACTGATCGGGGTTGTTTACCCTAAGTACTTGACACTGTCATATGACCGAGCTTGAGTCGATAATTTCATACATCAACATTTATATACGAATCGAAATCTGCAAACTGTGAATACATTTATTTGATATAAATTTATTTGCAACTAAAAAACAAAAGTGCCATTCAGTAGAACAAAATACTTAGTTACATGCTTACACAACATTAATACAACTCATTCTTCTTCTTATGGCCTATTCGTTACACTGTTATTTATAATTTAGTGTAGACTGAAATACAAGTAGCGTTTGCATTATACTGTAAACTTTTCAAGAAAACTAATATTCCTTATCCCGATAGACCACGTGATTAAAAAGTGTTTTATACGTACCGATAGTTTTTAATAAAATGTTGCATTATGCATTTTTCTAAGAAGATTTCACATTGATTCTTTTTCAGTCACACGGTTAAACCTAGGTCTTTGTTAGAACAGACCACATATTTGCACATATTTCATTGAAAGTAATAAGTAGCCAACAATACAATTTGACTATCTATAAGTTGCATTGGTAAGTATCATTTTATTTCTAAAATTTATAATTTTTTCTTTGAATATATCTTATGAAACAATTCCGGCAATAATATATAATTTACCAGCAGAAATAACTTTAATATAATTACTGAAAAAACTGATTTTTGTTTTCCAAGACACTGCAACAATAGAGTCTGTACTGTTATCCTAAAAATGTAGACATGAAATCATCATTAAATCTTCTTCTGCATTCAAAATCACCCTTCGGAATGCCAAAGAATCACTGCACGTCCCCTTTATGTCCTCTCTCATTGTATGCAATTTGTAGCAATTTGCAGGAATTTCCTTCAGTACTTTCATGGTTATGCACCGCACAAATGTAACTAAGGGGGATAATTACAAAAAAATAGGCAAGGTAGAGTCATGGTTCTTGGCACTGCACTTTCTATCACTATGCTCTATCACTGTATGAAGTTTCAAGTAATTGCCTTCAATACTTATGCTCCGGACAAGGAAAATCAATAAGAATGAGCGACAAACCCAGTATAATACCGATATAGTCCAATTTGCTTGAGACGCGATACGAACCGGTATGGTTTCATCCCGTACCGCGGTATTTTTATGCAATAAGAAACTACAGTTTCTCCGTCATTTATTAGCTCAAACTTGAAGTTGAATAAGTTGTGTGATTTTTCTGTGACGACAGTGACGGACAGTAGACTTAGTCATAACGGGCGGTATATTATTTGATCTCAAAATTCAAAAGGTAAACAAATAAGCGTTAATGACATTGCCAAAGGAATAATTCAATTACTAAGTTACCATATTATAACCGAGTTTGAATACTTCAAAGTGTATATTTGTAAAAGTTATTCACTCTAAATATATTGCAATACGTATCGCGATACAATGCCGTGTATTGCGATTTATCGCGATACGAAATTTCGGGCAATACCCATCCTTAAAAATAAATAAAGGAAGACAATAAAAAAGGCAACACAGATTTATGATACATAGGCATTGCATTTCCTCTGAGTGTCCTTTCTCATTATATAAAATTTGAAGGCATTTCTCTGTACTTTTTGAGTTATACTCCGGACAAGAAAATGTAACAAAGGGGGATGATTAAACATTAGGCAAGGTAGAGTTATGGTTCTTCAGCAACAAAACAAATATTAAATTTAGGTTAAAAAAATATGTGTTTCGGGCAACCCGACCCTACCTGGCGAAACCCCCGACCATAGAGTTTAAAAACAAATGAAAAGAAAAATGAAAAGAAAAATTATTTTTTTTAATGTGTCCCTACCCTACCTAGTATTCATGGGACCGTTGCCCTAAACACAGATAGTTTTCATCCAAACTATAGAATTGTTTTCAATTTAAAACAAACAAACAAAAACAAACTTTGTCCCTACCCTACCTAGCAGTTTTGGGACCGTTGCCTTACACACAGATACTGTTTTTGGCCTTAGTTGAACAGCGTTTTGTATAACTATCTGTCTTATCACCAGTCATCCATCCAACGCACGTGCATACTCAGTTTACTCAGTTATTTCGCATAAAGAGCATAAAGCACCGGAACATCCATAGTCATCCATTTCCACATTGCCACTTGACAGATAAACATATAAACAAAGCTCATCGTTTCTATTGCTTGGCTGACCAGATCTCCATTTAAAGTAACTATTTTGGGAACCGAACGTGAACTCCCACGGTGAGCTGACATCCTTCCTACGTCCATCTACCCAGGTACTACTTGTAAAGTCTTGTAGCAGACTCTTAACATCACCATACTTAACCTCGGAATCTATGTTAATTAAATGACCGCCGTCCTTCTTGCATTGCTGTTCAGCAGCGTCATGTGACCGCCTTTGATCAGCATAAAGCTTCATACAATAACCGTTCTTTGTCACATTATACTCTTTTGGACAAAATCCAATACAGATGCTAGACTCTTTCTCTATTCTACTATTAGTGTCCAACTCACAAGTGGTTGAATTCACCCCGCACTTACGGGTTCGGAATGTCGAGCCAAACTGACCCGGTCTTGCGTCACAACCCTGCCATTGTGTCCATGCCGTGCAATAATGAAGGTCGCAAATTTTTTCTTTAAGCTTTTTCTCTAAATTTTCGATAGTCCTACCAAGAAGTTGTAATCTTGGTAACTTCAGTTTATTTCCCAGCTTAACTAACATTTCACCGTTCAAATCTTCTTCTTCAACGCCATTACCGTCCGTCAGAGGCGCACAGGTAGCAACAGATACAATGATGTACAGTAAATAACATAAATGTAAATATTCACATCGTAATAATTCCATGTTTAATTTTCAAAACATAAATTAAAATCAAACAAACGTATTAGCTCAATATACCAGTAGCTACAGTATAACCACATTATTTAACGCCTGACCAAAATATATTAGTATGTTGCGTAGTAACAAGAGAGAAACTGACATACCGCTATATTGTACGTACTTTAAATAATGGTCGTTTTTCTTTTCAGATTTAAAGAGCGTAGCAAAACTTTCTTCACCATTGTTACATTGTACATTTAACAGTGTTTATTTATTGTTATGGTTTTAACTTTGTACATCCGTGTATTCGTTTCACACATTAAAACGTATATAGATAGTAAATCTACATTACAATGGTCGTTATATTATCTTCGTACATAGGTCGGTTTTCAAACAATTCGCTCTCAGATTTTAGTATCCAAACTGTTTTAAACAAAAGTACAATGTTTACGTTACCAAATCATATTTAGCGCTGTAAACACATTGAAATCCCAATTAAGATATAGTTTAGCGGTGCCGTCAAACCAAATGTGCCGACATTTTGAACTGCTATGTTGATTTTCACTTGTGTTCTAGCATTAATTATTACATTTTATGTTTTAATAAATCATTTTTGAGAAATTTTACACCGGAAACTACGAACGAGCAGCTTTAACAGAAGAGTGCCAATAAAAATTCTAAGTATTTTTGTCCGGTAGGAAAGACCAACCTGACGTTATAAAAACGTGTTGATCTGAATAAACATAAAATATACTGGCACATGACATTTCAAAGCAAATGACAGATGGTTTATTTTCATATTTAATGCAGTAACATATTACAGTAATTTGGCCGTTCGTGTTTATCTTTCAGTTTAGTGTACTTACTATCATACTCTTTTTATAGTCGTATTTTTGCTTGGATAAAGGACATTTTTTAGAAAATTGTCGTCAAAGACACCTCGTTTCAAACATATCCTGTTTCAAAGGGAGCGTAGATGTTATTTACGTGTACATGCAATAGTTTTTTCATTTGTATTTCAACGGATAATCATGTCATAATTATTAATTAATATATGTCAAGTCCATGAAAGGGTGTAAAATATATATATGTAAGAAGTTCAAGCACTTGTAAAGGAAGCACAGTAAGCGACGTCGAATAGAATGTCTTTGACTTGCGTACCGAGAAAGTAGATTCCAGCTACACTCTTGAAATAATTAACTTATTTAGTTTTTTCCTCATAAATCAGGGTGGGACGGAAAACATCCTGGAAGTAAATAAATTAAGTGTATGATTTCTGGGAAATATCTACTCATGCTTCTTATCATTATTCAACAGACATAAAAAAAGCATTTCATAAACTTGTCAGGCTACAAAAACGACTTGTTGATTTTATCTTCGTACAACATCGTAATTTAGTTTGGCATGATGTAGACAACGCTCGTAAATAACACAGTGAAATGTTATTGCAAAGAAAGGCTTCACGGCACATTGTGAAATAGTACCGGTACAATCATTCTTTTAAATCTAGGCCTCACGTGTAGTTATATGAATAAGTATTGTTTCCTTTGCTTTCTTTAAAGCAATTAGGTCGTACAGCTAGACTGATGTTATGCCTGCATTGACTATATCGCCAAATGCTTGTGGTTGTAACTTATATGAATATATATAAAATACCATGGCTACTACACCTATTCTTGCGAATTAAGACCCCTCAATGGTGAAAATTAGTTTGTGGGTTAAAAGGTTTAATAGTGATTTTTTTTTCAACACAGATATCTCACATTCCTTTTCAGTTATCTTTCACTAAAAACATGAATTTGTAAAGCAGTTTTATTCTTATTGAATATAAAGAGAATCTGAAAAAGTCCTTTTTGACTGTCCTAGTCAAATATTGGAAATAAGCCCTTTCGTGCCTACTCAAAACGTTGACTCTGTTTACACTGTAGTAATAAGTGTCTTTTTGTCTTATTTTCTAATATATCAGAATGGGAAAATACAACTCTATATACCTGAAAACAATCATAATTGATGAGTATTTGATGTTTACGTGGAGCACAAATGCTAATTAGCTAAAAAAAATTATAAAAGCTAGAGTTTCATTTGCAAAACTCTTTCAAGATTTAAAACAAATTGTATTGTGTTCAGGAAGAATGTAAACTTAATATACATTTTATACTCTCTCTTTAAAGGTCAAACAAAATAAATGATGGTGGTCATAATAAATGCAAGAGGGCCAATATGGCCCTATATTGCTCATTTGCCTACTATTGGCTATAAACAAGATGACAAAGGTTTGATCATGCTAAACCGAAGTATAGATAGCGGACTCACTAGGATGAATTTGTATATACTTATACTTGGCCCATATATTTATATCCTTTCTTGTAAATATAGTATACAAACTATGTACTTGCATATAAAACATGTAGGTAGCTAAAATGATTTTTTAATTATATAAGTTACATTGTATGTTTCTCAAATAACGACTATAGAACTAAAATGCACAAGAGTGCCTTAGACACAATTCGTGATTCTCTGTCTTGATTTCCTTTATCATTCTAGGAGTATGATAGACCTGGAAGTTGTTAAACGTATAATTTTGAATGAAAGGTTATCATTAAAGGTGTGTTTTGAATATGTCCACAGTACTCCCTAGGATTGTGAATATGTATTTTATACACTTTATTCCATTTGTAAACGCACAGAAGTACACAATTTGTTTTTATTACGCACCGTGTTTGATGCATTAGGTAGACGACAACTTTCAAATAGAACTCTATGCTAAAACAGTACCATGTAAATTATATATCTAGTTTAGGGTCTGTTTTGTATTGAAGGCGAGTGTAAATGCCAATGGGTTCCTTAGTATTGTTGCTGCTGAAATAAAGTAGTTTCGCCCAATGATAAAACAAAAAGCTTTGTTTATTAGATACATTAAGATTCTGGTTACCAAAACCAAACGTTCTTGTTGCTTAAGTGAACCTGTTTGACTATTAGGATGAAAACATCGTAGATTTGGTTGCTTAGATAATGCCTTTTGAAAATAAGGATTACACAAAGTGTTTTGATTGCCAATATAAAGCCATTTGGTCACCAGGCTTAACAAACCGTTTTTGTTGTGAAGCTAAAGCCTTTTGGTCATCAAGGTTGAAAATACGTTTTAGTCGTTAAAATAAAGCCTTTTGGTCACCAGGATGAAGCAAAGCGTTGTTGTTGTTTAGGCTTTCAAATAAAGCCTTTCGGTCACCAATATGAAACAAAGCGCTTTTGTTAAGATAGAGCCTTTTGGTCACCTGGATTAAACAACGCGTTTTTAATTTTGCGAATAAAGAGCCTTTTGTTTACTTGGCTCAAACGAAACATTTTGGTTGCCATTAATACTAAACAAGGAAAAATGTTTCATCAAGTGACATAAAGCAAAATGATTACTTGAATAAAGCAATGCTGCTGCTTCTGGGGATATTGATGAGACCTTGAAAAATGTTGTACACCATTCTTTGTTATGCCGTTTATGTCCTGTTACAAATTTGGAACTTGTATCTCTGGTAATAAACCTATTATTTTCTAAAAGTATCTGATTTTGTGTTGTTTGTCTTTCAAAACTGCTGATTTTTGTCGCAACAGTTCAACAAAATTCAGTTAATTGCCGAGGAGAACGTAATAATGAGGCATCACTTAATGTTGTTAGACCTTTGAATTGACTTCGAAGTTAATTTGAAAGGTAAGTAAGCCTTTTTTAAGATCGCTAATGTTACACACACAGTTTGACTCACAAAGCTCTTTTGCGACAATAGGATATCCAGTAACAAGTATTATACTAATTTTTATCCGAGAAGCGGAAATATTCTCGCAATTTTCCAGACACCAACTATATACTAATTGCAAGGTAAGAGAGCTGTCAGTAGTGTTTTAGCTCACTTAAGCTTATATTGAGCTACTGTGATCGCTCTGTGTCCGTCGTCATGTGTTGTGTGTCGTCAACATTTTACTTCAAACGACATCTTCACCTTAACCACTGCGCCGACTGTAGTTGAACTATACAGAAATTATCGTTGGTGATCCTTTACCAAATTGTTAAAAGAATTACATTCCTTGCAAAATTTTAGATGCTATTGTAAACAAATGAAAACTTGAAAGAGCTTCTAGTCAAAAACCGCAAGGCTCAAACTTTGGTATTTTGTATGTGACACTGTGTATTTGTTCCTGTGCCAGTATCTTCGAATTATGTCCCTTGGGTCAAAACTTTCCCTGTCACGGTGTTCGTTTATGTAACATAGACCTGTACAGGAGAAATCTTAAAAGATCGCATTCTCAGAAAGCATGGTTTGATTCATTAGTTTTGTCAAAAACGAGGATAGTTTTCTAAACATGTCTATATAGTAAACTTTTAAGATTACTTTTGGAAACTTTCTATAATATTTTCAAATAATTTCACAGGAATGATTCTTATGAGACTCTTTACCAAGATGGTTCTTTCATATTGATTAGTCAAAATTCGTAGCCAAGAAGGGGCTCTGCTTGTTTTCCCTCTTTGTCTATTAAATAAACTTTAAAAATATCTCTATAATTATCAGCTGGTCACATTTTCAAATAATTTTGCAGGTATATTTCTAATGTTGAATCATTCAAAGGGCTGTCCCCATGTGCGGGGCTTCCCTGTATGTCTTTATTTTAAACTTAAAAAGTCTTCCCCTGTTCAAATGTTCAACTTATTATATATGACCCTCTATCAAGAGTTTTAAACCCATGTTGATTCACCAAAAACATAAAACCATCCAAAGGGGTTGCACTAGTTTTTTTCGACATGTCTATATAGCGAACGTCCAAATTTTTTCTGAGATTTTGAAAAAATTTCATCGGAATGTTCCTTGTGTAACCATTTACTACATGTAGTTGCTCCAGAGATATCATGTGTTGCATATAGAAAAACCAGCAATGGAACACGGGTGAGCGATATAAGGGACTGTATTGGTTTGAACAAAATATTTAAGGATCGTTCGTGCATGAAACGGACACACCGATTTAAACTATTTAGACCACAAATCGCTGAAAACATACTAGTATCCGTTGTTAGGCGTAAGCACTCAATGGTACATTGTATTGTAAAGTGTGTGATAATTTAGACTGTTTGCAAAGGTACGTTATTATATATAATCCCTTTGAATTAGTACATATGTTATGGCGGTTGGTCAGTCCGCCTTCGTGGCCAAGTGGTTAGAGTCGCTGTTCTAAAACTACTGCAGTCTCTCATAGATCGAAGGTCCTGGGTTTGGGCCCTGCTACCGACCATGTCCCTTTATGTGAGAAAGCATTTTCTTGTCGTCTTCCATTGAATTGGTTCAGATCATGCCCCCTGGATAAAGTTCAAATCATGCACCATTAAGCCCAAAATTGCCCGCCCGGTATCTCCTAATTTTCAAGGACTACAAAAGAAAACCCTGGAAGAACTGGGCCTAAAGTTTAAATATTCTGTTGATTAGTTGACATCTACCAAGTGTGTGCAAAACATGTGCCCTGGTTCACAGTTTACCCTGCTCTCATGGCTAAGGACCTATAAATGAAAAAATCAACTTTGAAAACTTTCTTGAACAAACAACTTATTCCACTCTACAAGGTGCTCTTGTTTTTTTACATAGAAATATGTAGGAAAACCCTTTGTCTATTTTACCTGATATCTCTGACTGAAAAACTATGAGCATTTTCTAGTCTGAAACTTCAAAGGCCCAGGGATTGAGCATTTTCTAGTCTGAAACTTCAAAGGCCCATGGATTAAATCTTTGATATGTAGCATTGTCTGGTAGTCCTCCTGCAAGTTAAATATATTGTCTTCATGTATAAAACTCAAAGGCAATATATATCCGTCATTTGAAGGGTTTTATACCCAAAGACAATATATATATATATATATATATATATATATATATATATATATATATATATATATATATATATATAGTATATAGTACATAGTTGACTGAAATTATAAAGGGACGTAACTTGGTGTTTTTAAAGGATAAGATGAATTCCCTTTTAACTACAATGTTTCTAAGTTAAGCTTTTATTGAGTTCATCCAAAGATGAACTTAGATACAGCTTTTAACGGACGTAGGTCAAATATATACCATTGCGCCTTCGGCGGAATATAGCGACTATTTCATTTATGATAAGTTCTTGGAATCTATGATACTTAAGAAAAAATCTAGTTTGCTATAGTGCATTAGCCTTTTTCCTATATCACTCCTGAATGATTTCTATATTTTCATTGTTTATATCAACATTTTCAAACCTGCAGAGTAACTGTGTTTCCATATATTTGATATACATACTAGTATATTTACATATATATGAAATATCAAAAACATAATTACCATTCAGCAGAACAAAATACTAAGTTACATGCATACACAATATTAATGTAATCCATTCTTCTTTTGACCTAAGTAGTGTTTGCATTCCACTGTAAAATTTTCTAGAAGACAAATATCCCGCTTCTAAACTACATATGTACACCCGATATACACAATGATTGAAACGTCTGCTTTACGTACCGATAGTTTGTAATAAAATGTTGCATTATTAATCTTTTTAAGAAGGCAGCACATTGATTTTTTCATGTCATACGATTTGAATTCGGACTTCACATCTTCGTCTTCCGATAATGACTTTCAGAAGGAAAGTTGTAGCTTAAGTACACAGCAACATAACAAATATTAGATTTAATTGAACAGCATTTTGTATAACTATTCGTCTTATTATCAGTCATCCGTCTGAAACGCACGTGCATACTTAGTCTACTCAGTTATTTCACATAAAAAGTATAAAGTACCGGAACAAGTAAAGTCATCCGTTACCACATTGCCACTAGACAGATGAACATATACACAAAGGTCATTGGATCCATTGCTTGGCTGACCAGACCTCCATTTAAAGTAACTATTCTGCGAACCATACGTGAACTCCCATGGTGAGCTGACATCCTTCCTACGTCCATCTACATAGATAACTTTTGTAAAACCTTGTAGCAGACTGTTTACATCACCATACTTAACCGCGGAATCTATGTTAATGAGATGACCACCGTCCTTCTTGCATTGCTGTTCAGCAGCATCTTGAGTCCGAGTTTGATCAGCATACAGCTTCATACAATAACCGTGTTTTGTCACGTTGTACTCTTTTGGACAAAACCCGATACAGATGCTAGACTCTTTCTCTATTCTACTATTAGTGTCCAACTCACAAGTGGTTGAATTCATCCCGCACTGACGGGTTCTAAATTTAGAGCCAAACTGACCTGGTCTTGCGTCACAAGCCTGCCATTGAGTCCATGCCGTGCAAGGATGAAGGTCGCACATTTTTTCTTCAATCTTTTTCTCTAAATTTTCGATAGTCCTACCAAGAAGTTGTAACCTAGGTAACTTCAGTTTTTCTCCAAGTTTAAGTAACATTTCACCATTCAAATCTTCTTCTTCAACGCCATTACCGTCCGTCAGAGGTGCACAGTTGGCAGCAGATACAATGATGTACAGTAAATAACATAAATGTAAGTATTCACAGCGTAATAATTCCATGTTTAATTTTCAAAACAAAAAATAAAATCAAACAAACGTATTAGCTCAATATACCAGTAGCTACAGTATAACCACAAAATTTAACGCCTGACCAAAATACATTAATATGTCGCGTAGTAGCAAGAGAGAAACTGATATACCGCTATGTTGTTCCTACTTTAAATAATGGTCGGATTTC
Source organism: Saxidomus purpurata (assembly GCA_022818135.1). Classification (NCBI taxonomy): domain Eukaryota; kingdom Metazoa; phylum Mollusca; class Bivalvia; order Venerida; family Veneridae; genus Saxidomus; species Saxidomus purpurata. Next base: position 22,557 of record JAFMSR010000737.1, on the reverse strand, counting down.
TGTTCAGATTTAAAGAGCGTAGCAACTTTCTTCACCACTCTTACATTGTACATTTAACAGTGTTTATTTATTGTTGTGATTTTAACTTTGTAAATTCGTGTATTCGTGTGTCATTCATTAAAACACATATAGATAGTATATCTACATTAAAATGGTCGTTATATTATCTTCGTACATAGGTCGGTGTAAAAGCAACTCGCTCTCAGATTTTTATATTCAAAACTGTCTGAAATGAACATGTTTTAGAACAAAATTACAATGGTTACGTTACCAAATCAAATTTAGCGCTGCAAACGCATTGAAATCCCAATTAACATTATAGTTTAGCGGTTCCATCAAACCCAAACCAAATGTGCCGACATTTTGAACTGCTATGTTAATTTTCACTTGTGTTCTAGCATGTTCTATTACATTTTATGTTTTAATAAATCATTTTTGAGAAATTTCATTTTACACCGTAAACTGTGAACGAGCAACTTTAATAGGAGAGTGCCATTAAAAATTCTAAGTATTTTCGTCCTGTAGGAAAGACCTACCTACCTTCATGAGGAAGTGAAAGTAAAAACCGTTCAGAACTGTTTATATGGTATGTTTTGGCACCAAAAGATAAATTATTATTGGTCTTAAGATAAAAGCATGGAAATACACTATATGTTGTGCCTGTAATTCCATTCAACAAGAGGCTGTGCTTGGTAAATGAATTTAATATATGCATTTTCTGTACGTCTTGCACATCTTCCAGGCTTATATAGCATATACTAGTATAACAGATAATATCTTATACCTATTATAGATACTTAATCCTAATTGGCCGATTGCAATCACCTGCCATGTCCGCAGAGGTACGTGTAGACCCGGATAATAACGTGTAGACCTGCGCGGATTTCAAAATATCATTATGCTATGTTAATTTTCGCATATTTCACTACTTTTTATGAATTATTTAGACTAATGTTTCGATATGATACGCGCTTTTCTCTTCATCTTACCTGTGTCCTAAATTCCAGACAACTTAAAAAGACGAAAGAAAGGACTGCAGAAGTACGAAAAGAATCAAAGAAGTGGCTAAACAAAAACAGAGGCAATGATAAAATACGACATGACAAAATTAGGCAAAACTTTTTAAAACTTTTTTTCTTCAAGAGTTCAGAACGTATAACTCGAGAAATACCATATTATAATACGACATCTTAATCTAAAAAACTGACTATCTTATGTAAACGTTGCATACGTTGAACACGAATATTGTAAGAATATCAACGTGTTTATTATAGCAGTATATAATTTACTCAATACAAGATATTGCTAATCAGCCTAAGACCTTGATTTCAAAATGTACAAAACACTGAAACCGTATAAAAGCAATGTACGCATATCGTTCTCTTTTTTTATCAATTTTATTGCATGAATGCTGGAATACAGATAATGATTGACGTCAAACTGAGATTTTATCACTGGCAGCTAAAAACCAGCAGTTTATGCAAAAAACAGGCGTGTTTCCATACATCTTGTCTGAAAATTAAGGATTGTACTGTTAAAAGCAGTGAATAGGTTGTTTCCATGCCAATTGTCAGTAATATTTGAACAATATGTAAAATTCGAAGCCAGAAAAACATATTTTTTATGTAATTTTGCTTCTCTTTGAATAACTGTATATTTCTAACCAACTAACCTTTGTTTATACTATTGATTGTTCATCTTTCACATTGTTCACATTGACACTTCAAAATCAACACAGAAGTATCTTAAAGCTGCTCGCTCTCAGATTTTGGTAAAAAAATAAAGTTCTTCAAACTGTATGTAAATAACGTATTTTAGAACATATAGTCATATAAAAGGGCTCCAGTAAAAATTCCTGTCACGTATAAAGCTCTGATTTAAAAAAATACGCTACCAAATTCAAAAGCGTTGCAAACGCTTTTGAAATTTTAATATAAACATATAGTGTAGCGGTGCCGTGCAACCGATATTTTTAATCGATTTCTGCAAATTCCTACCTATATTTTTGCTTATATTTTGATTCTAGCCTTTTGTTTTATATTCATGAATAAGTATGTCAATTTTTAAAAAAAAAAAAAAATTTTTTTTCAACGTCAGCGCTAATGTATTAAACTGTACCCTTGTCATGTACAAATGTACGTAGTTCATTGTAGAAAGTATATTAAGTTGTTTAAAACGGTGCTCAGTGACTAAACAACAAACAGTATAGATCACGAAGAGACTGCACAAATACTGCAGGCTGATCATGATCTACACTGGTGTAAAAGGCACAAGCATTTGCTTTCAACACAGTATGAGTTAAATATAAGTTTGACGAATGTGGGTCACATGGATCTCAAGTCATTGAGCGAAAACGTGAAGTGTGACAGAAGGACAAACCGCCAGACTCCCTCAGGTGACATTATGGGTTTTCGTGCAGGTGGGATGCAGAGTACAAGCACCACTTCTGGATATCGTTTTATCAACAGATGAACGTTTCCTGTGACGTCTTTTCCCGGTATTGCCAAGCTTTGACCAAGTCAATACAAAAGTAAAGAGAATAACAACAATGCTTAAGAAATTCCGTGCGCAAACGACAATTAAATCTGGATCATTTGCTGTCAAAATTATGTTATTGATTTCGCAGAAGCCAAAATGTTTTAAAGAAAATTGAACTAAAATTCGGATATGACATTATCAAACGATATTGAAGTTGGTAGCCTACTAAGTAGCCGGTATTCCAATAAGTTTTTACATTTGGACGCTTTTCTGTTATGTCAGGGACAAGGAACAGTGCCTGCAGCAAATTCACCATAAAAGGAACACCTATTTTGACTACTTCAAAGGCCATAGCTCAGTTGCTTATAAAATATTCTGATATAAAAACCAAGTGCACAGCTTCTCAACCCAATAAACATTTGTATAAAGTTGGTGACACAAAGTCAATTTGTAAAGGAGCAGTAATCAGGACGTCATACAGAAAGGAGGTCAAGCCTGGTCCATAATATAATCATGCTGAACCCAAACTTTCATTTATCCAAGTACAGTCAGGACATATGCAAGATCAAGATGTACCTACCTATGTATGAAAGTGTTTTTCTCTTATGAGAAATATGTATGAAGTAATATTTGTGCAAGCAACATTTACCATGATAACATAAACACCCATTTGATACGTTTACATTGATTGAAAGCAAAGGTGTTCTGGTTCTTTCAGCAGTGTTAAACTTTCTTGACAAAAATCCTACATGTGTATGATAAAATTGTATTTGAACTCAATGCAGAAGTCTGAGGCTTTACTTCATGTACCATGGACCCTCCAATGTTTAGGTTTAATACATAGCAGCAAAACATTTGCTTTTTCAGTGTCACATTTTCATAATGACAGTCAAATTAATATCAACTTTTCTGTTGCTATAGACAATTTGGAACACAACTATTCACAGTATGTCGGCATGGATAAGTGTCAAAGAGAAAATGCAATAACGCCATTGAAGACTAGAAAAATGTGGATAGTTCTTCTGGAGAAAGTACCCAAACAATTATCTGAGAAATCATGAAAAGAAAGTGCTTGATTGATATTATTTTTGTTTTTATTACCAAATAATTATAAAATTAGACGAGACTTACCTGTAAGTTGAAGTATAATTTGAATTCTATGAGTTGTAAATAAAAGGAGATCTAAAATGAGTATGTAACTTCGCGCATGCGCAATCAGTCTTTAAATTGATATTTGCTGACTTTTTCCAAAAAATAAATAGCTTGCAGTAAAAAATTCCAACAGCTATCTCAATATGATATAACACTAACAGGACATAATTCCAATTTCTCTTGAATTCTATGAGTTAAGGGTGGGAGAGGAGGGATTTTAGATCTCCTTTTATTTACAACTCATAGAATTCAAATTATACTTCAACTTACAGGTAAGTCTCGTCTAATTTTATAATTCTATTTCGTTTAGAAAATAAAATTTCGTCCAAAATGAGATTTTAACGTGGAAAAATCAGAAAATATCCTTAGTTCGAGACAACCGGTAAATTAAAGTAATATGAAACACCACATACTGTAGTACAGTGGCGCTCACGTTTTTGTTCCGTTTACCTCATGGTTGTTACCGCGTGGTAAACGCCCGGTAAACGCGGGCAATTTCACGCGTTTACCGCGGTTTCACGGCTCATTTCCAAATATGGAAAGAACAGCCGGTAAAAAAAGATTAAAAAAACGGGTCACTCCAAATATGGAAGCAGTACCCCGGTAAAGAGGCGTGTCCAAACCAGCAGCCAATCAGAAGATTCCCAGCCCGTTTTTTTTCACGGCTGTTGTCGTTTCACTAATCAATGAACCATATCTTTGTCAGAATAACATTGAAATGTACTTTAAGTGCTGATGTTTATTGCTGACCTGCTTTATAATAATAATAAATATAAATAATAAAATAATAATCTACAGTAGAGCAGGAATTCATACGTTGCGTAGACCGTTCCTGATCAATTATTGCAGAGAAACAATTTAGAGGCAATGTTTAAACTACCGGACAAATTTTATGATTAATTTATCAGTATCCCGGCCCCGGATATTTTAATTTTGATATATGTGACACTATGTCCCGTTCAAGTTTTTGTTAACTGCAGTCCAGTACATTATTTCGCAAGATGGGTTGTAGATTATAACAACAAAGTCAGTGATTAATTCGTTGCGGTATTTTGCCGGATCTCGACATGAACAACAACGACAAGAAGGTTGTGTTAGACAAATATCTTAACAAAAGTATTTACTGGTAAGCAAGGAAAAGCTGGTGAAATTTGCATGTTTTTTTGTTTAATTTAGAAATAGATGGGACAGAATACGAACGGTGACTATTTTGCAAATCTTATCCATATGGACTCCGTTTGTGCACAGGAGGTCGAACCATACCCCACCCACCTATATAGGTAATAAGGTGTGTGGCTATGGTTCGACTACCTGTGCGTTTGTGGAGATAATTTTTGAGTAAGTATCGGTTTAGCAGGACCATACAAGGGGTGCTTAGAGTGGGGGAACCTATGCTCGAGGTATTTTGAATGTACAGTTAAACTTCGTTCGCTCGAACACTACCGAATGGACCCGACCGGCGGTCCCGGCTAAAGCTCAATATAAATCATATTGTTCCACCTCGAACAACGATCTCTCGAACCTGTACCGCGGTCCCTTCAGATCTATTTCATTGTAAAGTACATCCTTTGGCTCGAACAATAAAAGGTGATAATCTCAATTATCGAGCAAACAATGCATTGATAATCAGCTGTCAGACACAAGCGCTGGCGTGTGTTATTCACACTTAAATTTGCAATTAAAGGTTATGATGTACAAACAGACTGAAAGTCGCTCACGATGTTAATATAGCAATATATATATAAGTAGCAGATTGGCTTTAATTTTAAGTTGTTTTTTTTTTTTCAGAAAATTGAATAAATTATTTAATGAATGACAAACGTTTCATACTTTTACATTACAACACTTTTTAATTTGTCTTTAATCAAGGGTAAGCTACAAGTTTATAATATACATGCACATTTACATGTGTGTACCATTGTATGTGCAATAACTCCCGATGTGGTCTCGATAAAAGATGTATGACGACCCCCATGACTGACCATGCTGACAAACCTCGATTGCTCGAACTACCGATCCCTCAAACCGAAATCGCCAGACCCTTCGAGTTCCAGCGAATGAAGTTTAACTGTATATCGGCTGTTGAGAAAGCAGGAAATCCTAACCATTTTGATTTGCCTCAGCGAAAACACAATGTTATCCCTGCTAAATTGAAACAAGATGTTGATGTGCGTCGTCAGGTGACTATGTCATTCTGGGAGCTATTGACATGACACACGTCAAAACTTTAACCATGAAGGGAACCAATGTTGGTGGTATGTGATATTTGACAATCAACAGGTGGAAAACAGTTTTTAGAGCCTAAATATTAACTAAAAAGAAATGACAGTTTCCATAGAAAATATATTTTTATACAAAAAAGAACAAGTTTTATCAAAAATGCTAACTTTAACTGGTTGATTTTGAAGTTTATTATTAAAGAATTTTTCTAGCGAAATGGATCCAGAACAAATGTATCTGCTGCTGTGGGGTCACAGAGCTGCATGCGCGGCTATCACTACGTTTACTGTAAAAGCATTTCATCGACTATCAATGCTGAATATACCTTGAAAATTATTTCTTCATCTGTTTTTCAGTAAATAGCATTTTTTTTTCACCAGCATAAGGATACCGCCAGCAAAGGTTCCACCACTCTAGACATAGAGTACACAAAAAATGGTCACTACAGCCAGAAATGTAGGTGTCTTGCATTTATTACTGATATTAAGCTCATGTTATGTTTACAAAATATTTGGAAAGCATTGAAAATAATAATTTCTACTATACTGGTTGGAGACCACCAGACAAGGACGACAATCAAACCGGACACTTGCGAAAATGCGTGATTTATTGTTCTAATATGCCTACTGTATGGTTTATTTCTATAAGTCAATTCGAGTGCTTTATGTAGGCAGAGTTTCGGACATGAAAGTAGCTCCTTCCGACTTTTCTACTTTACTCCTGTGCACTAAATTAAATCAAATATATAGAAAGAGGAATAATATTGTATAAGTACATCAGTCACATGAAAAAGTTTTGTTTAAGAGCCTAAATATCATTTTTATGCCCCCGAAGGGTGGCATATTAAAATCGCACCGTCTGTCCGTCTGTCCGTCCGTCCGTGCGTCCCCACTTACAAATTCGTGTCCGGACTGTAACTTTGTCATGCATTGAAGGATTTTAAAATAACTTGGCACACATGTCTAGCACATCAAGACGACGTGTCGCGTGCAAGACCCACATCCCTACCTCAAAGGTGAAGGTCACACTTGGAGTATGAAGGTTATGGAATCCTCTATATATGCACACATTCGTGTCCGGACAGTAACTTTGTCATGCATTGAAGGATTTTAAAATAACTAGGCACACATGTCTAGCACATCAAGACGACGTGTCGCGTGCAAGACCCACGTCCCTAGCTCAAAGGTCAAGGTCATACTTAGAGTTTGAAGGTAATGGATTCCTCCATATAAGCATATATGCACACATTCGTGTCCGGACTGTAACTTTGTCATGCATTGAAGGATTTTAAAATAACTTGGCACAAATGTCTAGCACATCAAGATGACGTGTCGCGTGCAAGACCCACGTCCCTAGCTCAAAGGTCAAGGTCATACTTAGAGTTTGAAGGTAATGGATTCCTCTATATAAGCATATATGCACACATTCGTGTCCGGACTGTAACTTTGTCATGCCTTGAAGGATTTTAAAATAATTTGGCACAAATGTCTAGCACATCAAGACGACGTGTCGCGTGCATGACCCACATCCCTACCACAAAGGTCAAGGTCACACTTAGAGTTTATAGGTAATGGAATCCTGTATATATGCATACATTTGTGTCCGGACTATAACTTTATTATGCTTTGAAGGATTTTAAAATAACTCTGCACAAATGTCTAGCACATCAAGCGGATGTGTCGCGTGCAAGACCCAAGTCCCTACCTCAAAGGTCAAGGTCACACTTAGTGTTTAAAGTAATGGAATACTGTATGCATGATCACTCTGTCATGCATGGAAGGATTTTAAAATTACATAGCACATTTATTGAGCACATGGAGAGGACACAGACTGTGAGGCACCTCTTTCGGGGGCATTCGTCACTTGGGAGGGACAGCTCTTGTTGATTACGTCAAGTAGCCCTTAGAGTACCGTCCCATTGCTTTCCTTTCAAAAAGTCAAGAAATTCAGCATTCACAGTCAGTCGTGCATTGTTTTGATTCCGGGAGACAAAACAAAGAATGAAAAGGTTTATGTCATCACACTGACGTCATTACTCCACATTAAAACGTTCAAAAGTTTAAATTACAGTATGCATTTAATTGATTGTCTCCTTTGTTCGGTTCTGAATCTTACATCTTCTGCATAATGTCACAGTCAGTTATTTTTTATATTTCATGTATTAGATGATTAAAACTAAAATAAGTTTGTATAATATAGTGTGTTATCTTGAATGGTTGCCTGTATAGATGAGTGAATTCCAACAGCCACTATGTATGCAATTTTACACATTACTGCCGAACTGAAAAAAGGTCCGTAGTAGTTACGATCATTTTAAAACTTTTCGGCTTATAAGATAATAAGAATCAAAATGATTTATGGCTTTGTCCTAGTGAATTATTCCGCCAGGCACATCGCCTCGCGGTGGAATGCTTCAATTCCGATAAAGCACTCAAAGTCATAGATTATTTCCTAATTAATATTTACAGTCATATATATTGTTGATCAAACAGACACTTGATTTCAATCATCAAAGTGCAAAAATGACAGTATAGTGTAAGTATTAATAATTTGATCAAGAAATCTCACTATTTTGTTAGTCACTGAAAGCATGTTAACATTGTCGAGAGGAAATTGAAAATGACATACTGTGCATGCTCAATATTTCTGTGAGGCCCGGCAAATAAAAATCACAAGTTTAACTTTTTTCATGAAATTTCATTTATTGGTCAAATGATTGAAACATTTTACACAATTCAAAAGCTAACATCACAAAAAATAAAATCTTTTTAAAAATGCTGTCCGGATACATGGTACAGTTGGGCAATATAATTAAGCAATTTGGTGACCTCACTACCTGGCCGCAAAAATATATAAATGATCTTTTCCTAGAAGTTTTCTTTTGGGAGAAGACCTAACTTACTTCTGTTAAAAGTTTGCTAGATACAAAAATTACTAGAGTTATCGTAAAATATGTTTAAACAGCGTCCGGATGTAGGACTTCAACCAGTACTGGTATGAAAAATTCAACTTCAGGAAAATGCTGTTACACAATGCAGGGCTGAAAATTATAATTTGGTATTTGACAAACTGTTATGGACATTAGGGTTCATCACAAGGAAAACACGAAAATAGACACCACGCTACAGTATCTGACAGTATAATTCCAGTGGTCACATGCTGCTGTTACAGAATCAGTAGAATGCTAACTCAGTTTGTGTTATTATGGGCGTGAAACATTGATAAAACATTGAGGCATAATGATATAAACATGATAAATTTACAAATTTTCTTGTTGTCTTTTCGGGTAAGGGATATAACCTACATATCTATATCTTATGATCAGACCGTCAGATACCGGTATATGGTAAAATGTCAGGTTTTAATAGACTTTAAGTTAACAGTTCATAAACAATTGTATCCCTGTACAGTACTCATGGTACTACTGGTACTGTGGTTTGTTGTTCTAACGTGGTGTGTAGTCCTTAAGTTGTGCATGTACGATTTCCCTTAATTTTCATAAAAATAATTCTCAGCTCGCACATCCGGGTACTGATAATTTTTGCAGTTTTACCTATTCTCGGCTTTGCCGTGATGTCATACTTTTGAAAACATAGAGCTATTATAAAAACAATCTAGTTTCAAGGTAAACAAAGATCGTCAACTTATTGGTTATTATAATTATTAAAAGTTATAGATGCATAGAGACCAGCGATGACAGCTGATGAGTCACCTTACCTGATTAATTGTGGCAAAATGAGGCATTTTTTGCCATAGGTTCTTTTTTGAAATTGTATTTATTAACCAGGTTTTCAATTTTGAAAATCCTGGTTATTAGATTGGGGTATGGCGGGCGGATGGGCGGATGGGCGGATGGGCGGATGGGCGGGCGTCAAACGAAATTGTGTCCGCTCTGTAACTCTTCAACCCTTTGAAGAATTTTGATGAAACTTCAGACAAATGTTTACCACATCAAGATGACGTGCAGAACGCATGTTCCGCATGGCTGGCTCCAAGGTCAAGGTCACAGTGACATTAACATTGAAAATCCTGTCCGCTCTGTAACTCTTCAACCCTTTGAAGAATTTTGATGAAACTTCAGACAAATGTTTACCACATCAAGATGACGTGCAGAACGCATGTTCCGCATGGCTGGCTCCAAGGTCAAGGTCACAGTGACATTAACATTGAAAATCCTGTCCGCTCTGTAACTCTTCAACCCTTTGAAGAATTTTGATGAAACTTCAGACAAATGTTTACCACATCAAGATGACGTGCAGAACGCATGTTCCGCATGGCTGGCTCCAAGGTCAAGGTCACAGTGACATTAACATTGAAAATCCTGTCCGCTCTGTAACTCTTCAACCCTTTGAAGAATTTTGATGAAACTTCAGACAAATGTTTACCACATCAAGATGACGTGCAGAACGCATGTTCCGCATGGCTGGCTCCAAGGTCAAGGTCACAGTGACATTAACATTGAAAATCCTGTTTACATGATTTTAACTTGATTTGGCAGTCAAAGGTCATATCATCTTTGGAGGTAATTTAAAAAAGATATGATATATTATTTCATGTCTACTTTGTAACTTGAATCAGAACAACATTTTTGAAAACCTGGTTTCGTGGCATTGCCATGTTTCTTGTTTATCATTTTGCGTTCATTGAACACATAATCTTTGTTTCGAGAATTTAATCTGCTAGATGTACTTTGTAGGGAGTGCCCCTTTAAGCGACATAAGTACTTACATGACAAAAAAGCCTATAAAAAATTGACTGTCACTGCCAGGTATTTCTTTCTGGGGGCTCAAACTGGCGTGTTGGTTACTGAGGAAGAGAAACAGCTGTACATTGCAGTATTTAACATTTATATGCACAAATGCAAATTTAAAGCATTTTTGTTGGTATATATCGACAATGAAATAACCATGTATTTTTGAGACAGGGACTTAAGGGTTAATGAAACATGTAAAAGTTACTTCTCTGTTTACCAACAAGCGTCCTTCTAAGAAGCAATTTAAATCAAATTTTCATCATATAATTTTTTTAATATGAAAGCAGATAACTTTACTGTAGCAAGTTTTTCTATTCCGACCTTGGATAAACAATGAAATAGCTGTACATGGGTGAAAAGTGTCTGATAGATTTTCACTTGCAATTTCAATTGCTCCCACATGTTAGAATGAAAAGGTCTGGTTCTCTAACTTGCCCCCTCCCCGCCCACTTTGCCAATGCATACATACTGTCACTTTTGGTATAGTGGCATCTGCCTTGGGAGTAGGGTGAGGGTCAAAGTTTTGAATCCCAGCAGTGGTTAGATCTGATTGGCCGGTTGCTGAACCGACAGCTAGTTAAATAATGGTTAACATATGCATCTATATAGTCCTGACTGACCGGTGTCTGGTGTTAAAGTATAGAGTTCGGCAGGTAAATGTGCTTTAAGAAAGTGTTACAAAAGTCAGAAATGGTTGGTCCTTTAAGTAGGGGCGATGCTATACTGGAATTTGTTTTCGAAATGATGGAAAGAAGCCAATTGTAGAAGGATTGCATGGCGTCATGTACATGTTATCCCTCTCTCCCTGACCGGCCAGACAGGAACTTTTTGGGGTGACTCTTCCTTTCAATGTAAAATAACATTACCGGTAATCAACACCATTCTTAAAGAGCATTCACAGAAATCAGTGCTACATGTTTTTCTTAAAACTGTTTATTAAATTTTGTGTATTCTGGTTTTTATGATATTTTATTAAGAAATGATATTTGATTTATAGTAAAATTTGTATGTAAGACTGTGGATATAGCGAAATCAGGATATAAGGAATATATTTTCTCTGCCCGAGATTCTTTCTTTATTTTACTTTTCTTATGAAAATGTTATATGGATATAACAAACTCCGGATAATGATATGGTACCAATGAGTTTGTTATAAACAAAGTTACCAGTGTATGTCCTTTACTTTTCTACTGATTTAGTGTCCAGTGCCAGTGGTATTAGGTTAATGTACCAACATGACCAATAATATACTTGATATTTTCTGAAACAGTCTTTATTTAAGTGATGGTCTTATTGCATATTGCTTTAGGTTTCCTTAACTTTGTGTGTTGTCCACAGCTTTTAACCCCCTAAATTCAATATACATGCAGTCACCCTGTACATTTTGGACTTGATGGTATGTTGATTATTAAACAATACTTATTTGCGAATAGTGTGCACTGTTGAAAAAGATCACAATTTTAAAAGTGAAATATTTTTATCATTTTCTGCATTTGAATCAGAAAGGCAGAAATTAATGTCTGGTATTATTAAAGAACTTGGGATTTTCAACAAAATGCTGCAGTTCTGATAGCTGTCATTTTCATTAAAAAACTAGTAGAAAAAAGTGGTCTGTACATTATTCATTGTAACAATTAATCTTATTCTCTTGTTTTAAGAAATGAAGCTGGTCCCTCATTAATCCACAGCCTATTCAAGTTGTTTTATTGCCTTAGGCAGTACTTAAACCTTTGCTTCAATTTCTCCCTTATCAGTATGTTATGTAAGATTACATAACATAGATATGTCAGAGGGGCCATAAAGTACACTATAGTCTCAATTTTGAGCACTGAACCATGGTTTTACTGAGATCTTACTGTAATTAGTTTAGTTTATACTTATAGTTATTCAATATTCAAGGTCAAAATTCAGGCTATACTGAAGAACTATTGGTCAGCGGGACGCTTTATTTTATATTCGCACCATTTGTTCAGTTTTATTGAAATGCATTTAACAGCTGTATTTCATAATCAGTTGATTGAACCATAGTTGGAATTGTAGAATTATTTTTCAAATTGGAAGTTTCTGATTGAAAATCATTTTTGGAAGTTTAAAAACTAAACTGAAGAAGTGTTGTTCTATGGGAAATTTTGAGTAAATATCAGATATCAAGTAGTAAAGTCTTTTTTAATGAGTTCCAAGTTAGACACTATGTAAAATATGACAATCTTTTTTTTATTTAAATAACAGTTCAATCATTCAGGCAATTTAAGTCCAGATATGTTTAAGAGTCTCAAAGAATTAGAAATGTCTAGGATTTCACTAAGTACACAAAGTTTAAACACAGAGTATTTTGATTTGAATCTATAAAATGCTGCTCAAGGTTTATAGATCTGTGATATTACATCTGTCATTTAGGGAGTTTAATAATATTAAGACATTTAACAATAAATCACACAAAATAAAAGATTTTACTTCAAAATGATGGCCAGGCAGCCAGAATCAGCCTTCAGCTCGAAAAGTCATTAGTTCATACTAATTCATTTTAGCTTAAAAATATTTTATATTTAGCAAACATTACATGTTTGATAAATTACGTTGCATTAAACAAATCCTAATACACTACATAGACAATCTACTGTAAATCCTGCACATTTTGATTCCTGGGTCTACATATTTGTTAAACATCATAACCATTTTTGCCAAGCAGCTTACGAAAGCTCAATATAGGTGTCCAAATAATGGTTCGGTGTATACATGTGCATGCGTGTGTCCTTGTGAGCGAGCTTGCGTCTGTCTGAATTTAGTTTGACTCGGCTGTAACTTATCCATGGATCAAAGGATTATTAAATTACTTGGCACAAATGTTCAGCATCATGAGACGTACTGCCATGCGCAAGAACCAGGTCCCTAAGTCTAAAGTCAAGGTCACACTTAGAGGTTAAAGGTCAAACTCAAGAATGACTGTCCGGGGCATTTCTTCTTCATGCATGAAAGGATTTTGATGTTAATTTTCACAAATGTTCACCATCAAGAGACGGATTGTCATGTGCAAGAACCAGGTCCCTAGGTCTAAGGTCAAGGTCACACTTAGAGGTTAAAGGTCAAACTCAAGAATGACTGTTCGGAGCATTTCTTCTTTATGCATGAAAGGATTTTGATGTTACTTGGCACAAATGTTCACCACCATAAGACTTAGTGTCATGTGCAAGAACCAGGTCCCTAGGTCTAAGGTCAAGGTCACACTTAGAGGTTAAAGGTCAAATTCAAAAATATCTTTGTCCACAGCATTTCCTCTTCATGTATGGAGGGATTTTGATGTTACCTTGCACAAATGTTCACCACCATGAGCTTCCTTTGTTTTTAGAATTTCTTCCCTTTGTTTTACTATAAATAGCTTATATTGTAACATTTTTATTACTCGCTGTAGAGAAAAATCAAGACTACCTTTATGTGGTACAACATGCATGTTACATCCAATATTTTGGTGAATTTTGACCTATCTTTATTTGGTAAGGAGTTAGTCCTTTTGACAGCTGGCAGGGATGACATGTTGCACGTGGGCATCTAGTTTAGTTTTTAGCAATTTGCTTACACTTTTGCCTCTTGTGCAGATCAAAATCATGTAGTCTGATCATAACCTGCACTGTTAACTATTCAGTCAGTAAATTTTCAGTATGTGTATCAGTTATTAGTTGTAAGACTTAAAACAAAATGCAATTGATAATTTTTCTTCTTAATTTATTGTAGAAAAAAGCGTCATGTACATGCAGTGCTGAGGGAAGTTCAATAGACCAAGATATGAAAACAACAGAAAACAGTCTATCATTGCAATTGTTAACTGAAGGATTCTGTGGTGATCCAGATGGCTGTATCAGTTTAGAAGATGAAGTTCTTTTTTTATTCATCATATTACCTTGGTGATGAGACTTGACATCATATGCATAAAAGTAGATTTTTCAGTTTCAACGGAATAAACAAAACAGGAAAACAAAAGCATCAAATGAAAAGAATTGATAATTGAGGTGAGACAATGGAACACTTGATGTATTGACAACATGCAGTTAACATTAAAGAAGAACTTCGCTGAGTTTACTCATATTTGGAATTCATGTACATTGATTTTTTGAAGATGAAGATAAGGAAAGAACAACAGTAAAATCAGCAAATTGATAGCTCACAAGAAACATCATTTGGCCAGACAACATCCATATTGGATACAATCCCAAGTTGCAGCTGAAGTGATAATGCTACGCTAGCTGTGATTTTTTGTTCTTATAAGAGAAGTCATTGAAACTCTAGAACAGTAGCTGGTGATGAAGAATATATAGCATGCGAAATAACCTTAGTAATTTATATATATAATTGTAATCACAGCATGGTGAATGCAAGCTCAAATATCAAGGTCGCACTTTGATAACAAATGGACGCATGAGAACTTTTTTCAATTTTTTCAGGTTGTAACTTTTTAATGCATCGAGAGATTTTGAATTGATTTGGACAATGCAGAAATGCAGTGCTTTAGCAATTTAATAGAATACTATTTAGTACTGCAGTACATACAGTTTTGGTTACTACAGAACTAGAGTACGACAATGACATTAATAACAATGTTATTGGTTGCTCAGATGAGCAACTTAAATGGAACTCAGTTCTCTTGAAGAATGAATCTTCATTGCAGCTTTCAGTCATAATATTCTTGTGTATGAAAAACAAAAATAAAAAATAGGAAAAACTGAAAGAACAGGACTGTTTATTGTAGTGGCTAATTTTTATTCAGTCACCTTCAAAACAATTTACCAATGTCTCGACCTGCGGAAATGTTTCTATACCCCAGTTGCACAAAGTGTAAGGGGGTATACTGGATTCAGCTTGACTGTCTGTCCGTCTATCCGTAGACTTACGGAACTTAATACCTGAAAAACTCTTGGTTAGAATTAAATTAATATTGTCAGAAATGATACGTTCCATGCCTTGATGTGCATGGTCCATATTTCTGGTAACTAGGTCAAAGGTCACATTAACGGGCTTTTGATAGTAAAATATTTTGCACTCTATCTCCAAAACCCCTTATCACAAATTAATGATATTTCACAAAGTAATAAATATCATGCCTTGTTGGACTTGGTCAATGTTTTGGGTCACTACGTCAAGGTGACAGGTGTGTAAGATAATTAAATATTGTGCACTCTGATTTTCTTAACCCTCTGGTCAAAATAATGATGCACAGAAGAGATAAATAGCATGCCTACAGTCATTGTGCATAGTCCAATTATAAGCATCAAATGTGATATAATTAAGAATACTGTGTCAGTATGGCGTTCAGAGATGGGTTTTTTTGGGGGGTATTCATTACCTTCAGTGATAGTTCTATTTTATTATGCTACCTTGAGGTGGGGGTGTGGGGCATTGTTATAGTTGCCGCTTTGACTATGGTGTGTTTATCCATTCTTTTCTCCCTCATTTGTTCGGGACCTATTTCACAGTAACTACTGGCGTGTTCCACTTGATCGATTATTTTTCACAGTTATACAAAGTCTATGAAGCTGTATCCGGCTACCTTACCACTGCCTTCGTTTAAATGCCTTGAGATAAAATCCAAAGTTAAAAGTAATACCTGCCTTAATTCTAGTTTTAGCTAAATGGTAGAGCTGCTATGGGGCAGTAATTGCGTGTTTGCATCAATACAAGAGTCATGGGTTTGATCACTTTAATGCCAAATTAAGGAAGAAGTATCCTTATGGCAAGTAAAATAGGCAGTCCATCTGTAACATGTGCAATGAGTAGGGGTGCGCGATAAGACCGGTATATTGCAATTTCCTTGAGATGCGATACATACCGGTATGGTTACACCCCGTACTGTGGTATTTTCAAGTAAGCGAAAAGCTACAATTTCTCTGTCATTTCTTAGCTGCGTGCTTTTTTTGTCACGGCAATGACAGACAGTAACTAATAACTGTCGGTATATAATTCAATTGTTAACAAATAGAATTTAATGACTTTGCCGAAGGAAGTGTGAATACTTCAAAGTAAATTTTATTTATGAAGTAATAATGTGTCCCTGTATTTGTTGTTGAATAAAACACAGGAATTCAAATGCTTAGTAATTTTTAAAAAATGAGTACATAGCACAAGTGATTTTTTTTTGCATTTGAACGAATAACTATTTTATTTATGAAATAACATCCGTTCTAGCGGTGTTCATCGTTTAAAAAACAATGAATTGGAGCACTAATACACAGTAATTAACCATTTTTAACAGCGCATCAGTACGACAGATAATTTAATTGTTTATAAGACTATTACAAAGCTGACATGACCAGATATTTCAAAAGGTTAATAAATGCAAAGCGCTTTCTATGCGAACACTCATTTAACGTTATGCGGTGCAATATGACTTAATGTTTACAGCATATCGGTTCCTGCATTGTTTATGATTTAATATAGCATAATTTTTCAATTCTTTGTACATAGAGACAAAACCATGAATCATTTTAGAATAAACGATGAAATGATGGCACATATTTATTATTACAATTTTTTCTTGCACGTCTATATTCAACTTGTAGCAGTACATCATTGTAACTTGAAAACACAAAATGCAATTGGACAGGTTGTTTACATACGTCTTGCAAATACTTCCTTTTTGGCACCTTGCCGGCCTTTGATAAAAGTACTGTATTTTATCGTAAAATAATAAACAACCTTATTATGTTTATGCCACTTGTGTTAGTATAACTCATATTCTAACACGATTGGAAATTTCTCCTATATACACAAAGAAGGATTTGAGCGTGATAAAACTATTAAGTATATCACGCTAGGGGTCCGGAACTATTTTTGACTGCTGAAATTACCTCCCTTGTAATTTTCACACGAAATCTTAGAGTGTGCCTGTGCTAATACGCTTGGATTGGTATTGTTGTTAATGAATTCACGTGATGTAAAAAAAATTGCAGTAAAATTTTCTACACTTCCGGTATCGCCAGCAATATCAGACACAACAAAAATAAGACGTATAGCGCTTTTTTGAGAAGTAAAAAAGAACAGCCAAAATTTCACGAAATGCATGGAATGCACGGAAAACTACAACTTTCAAGACAGCGACTTCATGAAAATGCAGCAAATAGTACCCCATCGAACATGTTTTTGTTTAGATTAACGGTTTAGAGTGGAAATAGATTTTATTTTTAAGTGATATACCGGTTATTATATCACTGTGTGTTGGTAGATGCTTGGAATTAATCACTCAGGCCTTCGTAATTAGATTACTACGCATTTACACACCCCGCAGTGATATACTTACCGGTATATATCACTCAAAAGTGAAATCTATTTCCTAAATATATTACCATGGACCTATATACACTATATGTGTATATAGGTCCGTGATATTACTATACGTTTTGCAATTTATCACGATATGAAAAGTCTGACAAGAGCGATTCCTATAGTAGTTAGTCTCGAGAGCGATTAAGTTGTGAACAAGAATATGGAAATTTTGTACATGGACAAATTAAAGAATCTATGTTAATTGAACCAGAAGCATGGCCATGAATATTCTCAACTGCCGATGTTAAAGTTTTATTTTGATAACTGAAATCATATGATCGAGCAGGTTTAATTTAATTAAATGTATATCTACTGGTTATAGATTTTTCATAGTAACATAATAGGGACAGTGGAGGTGCTAAATTATTTCTATCTATCACAAGGCCTTCCCCTCGCTCTCCATCTTGTCGGATATGTACCCGCTTATTTTATGAAAACGCGGAAGTAATGATCTAACAGGCTGGTGGTAGTTATACTTTGTTTTTGAAAATAAGAAACAAAAAAAACAATCTTAATCGGACCACATTATAAACTTAACATCTATAATTATACTCGCGATTTTTAATAGTTTGAACGGATAGGCATAATTTTACAACAAATTAAAACAGTGAAGAAAACACATGTGGCGCATGCGCATTTGCTACCCCGGAAAAAACGGCGAAAAACGGAGGAACTCGCTTTTCACGCATGCGCATTTGATACTCCGGTAAAAAAAACGGGAAAAAACGCAGGAACTCGCTTTTCACGCATGTGCAGTGCAACCAGCCGTTTTTTTTCACGGGGCGGGCAGAAAAACGCGTTTTTTTAAACGGCGCGAGCCGAAAAACGCCCCGTTCGGTAAACGGGCGAAAAACGGGCGCTGCTCGCGTTTTCCTGCCGAAAAACGGAACAAAAACGTGAGCGCCACTGTATTACCTTAAGATTTCACACAGATATCCAATCAATTATCTATGCTTGCAAATGACATCATGTGTTAAAAACAAAATATTCCTACCATTTACATCTGCAGGACAGCTGCTTCAAATGTAGTCTTTGATTTTA
Source organism: Saxidomus purpurata (assembly GCA_022818135.1). Taxonomy (NCBI): domain Eukaryota; kingdom Metazoa; phylum Mollusca; class Bivalvia; order Venerida; family Veneridae; genus Saxidomus; species Saxidomus purpurata. The sequence continues at coordinate 3,602 of JAFMSR010000737.1, read as the reverse complement.
CTGGCTTACTGTAATATTTATGAAAAGTGCCTGTGTTTGACCATCCAGCTGCTTTCATAATATCTTGAATAGGTACACCTTTTTCTCTTGCTTTTGAAGTAGATGCCGCTCGTACGCTATGCGGTCCATATAAATTTATATTAATTCCAGCACGAAACATTACTGTCTTAGTCCATCTAGCTACTGTATCCTTAGATACAGGTTTATGAGGATTAATGTAACTGATTAGTAAGTTGCTTTCCCCATCATTCCTTAGATGCTTAGTACGTCTCAAATATTCTTTAATAACAAAATATACACACAATCGCCTGTCTGGCGGGTACGCTTTAAAACGCAGAAAAGAAACATGTTCACCGGGACGACTTTGCTTAAGTAATCCATCAACATAAATAACAAATTCAGAATTCAACTTTCTTAGTGAATTCACTGTCAACAAATGAATAGTATGAATACGAGCTGCGTTTGTAAGAGCCATCAACATTACCATTTTCAAAGTAAGATCTTTTAATGTAAGATGGTTTACAGGAGATAATTTCCTGAGATAATTAAGTACTAAATTAACATCCCAAACTTCTGAATAGCGCGCTTTTGGTGGTCTGATGTTGAACACTCCTTTTAAAAACCGAACCACTAATGGATGAGTTCCAGCTGAAAAGGATTCCAGACTAATACCTAATGCTGACAATGATGATCTTGCCGTGTTCAACACACTATAACCTAATCCCTTCTCATATAGTTCTGTTAAATATTCAATGACATTGTTTACAGAGGGAGATGTCTCACTAACTTTGTGTTTACTACAGAAAAGGAGCCACTTGCTGATATAGGATTTGTACTCTTTTCTCGTGGATTTTCGCCATGAGGCAATAAGAATAGCGGTTGCTTTGCTAGATAAGCCTCTGCTTCTGAACGAATTCCTGAAACACGACATGCTATTAGATTCATCTTCCTCCAAAGTGGATGCTCCTGTTCCAAGTGTGGGAGAGTCAGAAGACTCTTGCTCTTGGGTATTACTCTTGGATTGTCCACTAACATTCCTAACAGAACTGGAAACCATGACTGAGTTGTCCATAGTGGTACTACTATTATCGCACTTGCTCTGTCTTTTTGGATCTTGCAAACGCAGCGGCAGATCAAACTGAAAGGAGGAAAAAGATAGGAACATTCAGAATCACTCCAATCAATACTGAATGCATTTATGTATGTTGCACCTGGGTCTGGTTGGAAAGAACAGTACAAATCTACTTTGTGATTTAATCTAGATGCGAATAAATCAATGTTAGGTTCTTGCCATGTTTCACACATTTTATTAAATATGTCATTACGCAGTTCCCATTCTGTATTATCACTAAACTGTCGCGAAGGGACATCAGCTTCATTCTGTTTACCAGCTATATGTGCACAAGTTATCCATACATTATGCTCAATACACCACAACCAGATACTCCTGCTTACTTCATTACAGGCAGCTGATTTACAACCTCCAAAATTAGTCACATAGCACACTGCAGTAGTGGAATCTGATAAAATTTTTACATGCCTATTTGAAATTTTAGCAGACAAACACTGGAGAGCAATTAAAATTGCTTTCAGTTCCAGGACATTAATGTGAAAAGTTTTCTCTTCTTTGGTCCATCTGCCTCCTACTTTATTACCTTCATAAACTACACCCCAACCTAAGTATGAACTATCGGTCTGAATGACCAAAGCAGGATTTCCCCGATCTAACTGTCTGTACTGTGTATGTACATTATGAAACCACCATTTTAGGTCTTCTTTCATGCTCAATGAAATGCGCATATTCGCATTAAAATTCCCTCTATTGTCTTTAAGCGCATTTGCCTTGGCTTTCTCTAGCTTTCGATAAAAAAGCTTGCCATATTCCACTGCTGAAAAAGCAGCTACTAAAAGACCAACTACCCTAGCTACCGCCCTAATGGTATAAGAATGGGTAAAATAGAGTTTCCTGCATTCATTTGCTATTTGATCTTTTTTCTCATTTGGTAAATAAACTATCATTTTTTGAGAATCGATAACATTTCCTAAATACTGGATTACTGTAGTGGGAACCAATACAGATTTTTCATTATTGATCATGAATCCCAATTTGGTCATCAAATTTTGAGTATCATCTACATTTTGGGTACAATTCTGCACAGAAATGCCCCCTAACAGACTATCATCTATAAAACCTGTGCTAATATGACCTTGGTTTCTTAGGCATGAATAAACTGGTTTCATCAGTTTCGTGAATAACAGTGGCCCATGAGCTAACCCATTAGGCATACAGCAAAATTGGAACATTTTGTTTCTAAACTAAAAACGCAGGTATTTCTGATGCTCGTCAGCAATTTTTACACTGTAATAGGCATGTCGGATATCTATACTGCTTAAACTCATGCCTTTTGTGATTAAACTAACTGCCGTTTCAAATGTATCCATTTTAAAATGATGATATGGAACAAATTTGTTCAACTCCTTTAGATTCAAAATTAAGCGATATTCTCCATTTTTCTTTTTCCGCAGAAAAATAGGGGATAAAAACTGACCTTTAGTATAAGAAACCTCTGTAATGACCTCCATTTCCAGCAATTTAGCAATTTCTAAAGCTATAATATTTTCTTCCATATCATTAAAGTGACATGCCAGAGGCGGATGTGATTGATGAGGTGCAATACCATCAATGAATTCTATATGACAATGTTTAACAATGTCTAAAATAAAAGGATCAGAAGTAATTTTTTCCCATTCAGAAACAAAATGTTCCAACCTGCCAGCTGTGAAAACTGGACGTACCTGAGATGTGTAGTTTACCTCCTCGTTCCCCGACGAGAGAAGTTTTTTGAATCACCCTGTGGTCCAGCTGAAGCAGCACCAAAACTGCGGAAACCTCTACCATATGACGGTCTACGACCCCCACGGAACTGGCCCCTAAAACCAAATCTACCTCTGAAGCGACCTCTAAACACCTGCTGCAGTCTGTTTCCCATTTTGTTGCAGTCTTCAATTTCTTTAGCTGTTTTAGAGACATCGTCTCCAAAAAGTTCCTTTGAGAACGGTAGTGAGTGTGAGCACAAGTGAGTGTACTCAGATCTTAATTCAGGTCTCAGAAAATCCCTTCTCGTCATGTTTATCTGGTAGTTTGCATGACCCATTAAAGCAAGTGCATCATTGCAGCCTTCTATAATACCAGAAAGGTCACAGTCTGTGTCATTTCCAGACTCAGACAAACTTTTTTCAAGTTTAGCAGCTTGATCCATGGTTTTAGCTAGAAAAACACCGGCCTTGACAACAGACGTTTCAATACCTTGAAGCTTCTTATCATTAGTCCTTGCTTTACTTGAGATCACATCCCAAATTAATTTGTTCAACTTGACTTCACTTAGAGCTTCACAATTTCCAGGTCGAGCAGAACTCTCGTCTTTCACAATTTTGTCATACTGTTCATCACTCATGCCCTTACGGAACAGCTCTGCAACATTCTCTGCTAGAACACTATCAATATCGTCACTACAAATTTCCTGGGGCTTGAACTTATTTGATAAACAAGCAAAACGACTAGGTGGTAAATTATTGTTACTGTCAGTACTAGGGGCCAGATC
>JAFMSR010000736.1:0-43103 GCA_022818135.1 Saxidomus purpurata | reverse complement strand
ATTTAGCAAAATATTTACGCAATTTGTAATAACGATAGCCCTGTTGAAGAAGTTTATTTGTAATATATTGATTACGTTCATTGAAATCCTCAACCTGACTACACGCTCTGGCAAACCGAATTAACTGAGAAATGTATACCCCATAAGATGTAGCATGAGGTACATCCCCATCCAAATGGGGGAAATTTACAATACTAAAATTAAAATCATCCCTCTTGTCATAAATTTTGGTATGTATAATATTGTTATAAATAGAGAGATGTAAATCTAAAAATGAAGCACCAGTATCCAAATTGTTAGTTTTAATTAACTGGAGTTCCCGGGGATAAATAGTGTCCACCAATTGACCAAAAAACGGGTTATCCATATTAAGAATATCATCCAGATAGCGTGATGTATTATTAAAAGCAGTGATAATGTCTGCCTGCGTATCTGGAGAAAGACTCAACATAAAGTCTCTTTCATAACAATATAAAAACAAATCTGCGACAAGGGATGCACAATTTGTTCCCATGGGAATACCGATTACTTGTCTGAAAACTGCATTCCCAAACCTTATATAAATGTTGTTCAATAAAAAGGAAAGGGCTTTACAAACTTCGTCACAGGTCCACATAGTATAATGTTTAACAATACAGCTAGTAAAAAAAGCTTTATCGAAATTGCAGGCGAGAAATGTAACATTCTCCCTGGCAAAAGTCTTTTGAATTAGGGCAGTTAGCTTGTCATTTATCAAATTATGTGGTAAAGTGGTATACAGAGTAGAAAAATCGTATGTACTGACTGAAGTTACTTTGTAATTATTAACTTTAAACTTATCCAGGATTTCGCCAGAATTTTTGATCGACCAAAATAAAAACAAAAATAATATCAAATGTTTAAATGTAAATGTTTACCAGAGTTTTCGTATACTTTATCACAATATCTTTTCACGTGGGTTTTTATAGCAGTTAGGCAAGATGTTAATAGTTTTGAAATATTTGTAGTGGAATTAGCGATGAAACGAGCTTTATATGGTTGTTTATGTAATTTAGGAATCCAGTACATAGTAGGAAGTTTAATATGTTGATCATCTATACGAACTTTCAAATTAGAAACTTCACTGATGTGATCAGTGACCACATTTTGTTCAACGGAAGGACTCAATATATAAGCTTTAGTGCTATTTAGTTCGTTTTGTAAAACATTAATATAATGTAGGCGTCAAATGATGATAATATTGTTGGCCGCCTTGTCTGCTGGAACTAAGACATACTTAGAATGAAATTCTTGGATTTCCTTTTTCAGATGTCTTAAAGTAAACTTGGGTTTTGATGGAAGTAGGTGTTCATTTGTTTGGTAAAATTTTATACGAGAATCGACAATGTTAAAAATACTTCGTTTCATTTCGTTTTATTAACCCATTTACTTCTACACCACAAACAGTGATAGAACTAACATTGGAAGAACCAACCATTCTATTTAAAACAGTAGACTTTGTACTATCTACTTTTGCATATTCAATATTACATTTTGGGCTCTGCATTGACTCCGTGAAGTCTTGTTCTTCTGTTTGCCCTACAACAGAAGAACATCCTAGTTTAAATGATCAGTTGCATTTGGTGGACCAGCAGAAGCATTACCACGGCCGCTAGTATTACCTCTACTGTTTCCCCTTCTACTAAAACCTCTACCGTAACCTCTACCGTAACCTCTACCACGACTTCTAGTTTGACCAGGGTTATTGTACATACCCCTACTATTATCACTACCTCTACCACTGTGGTGTAACCGAGACGGTTAACATTTTTTAGGAAATTTCCAAGATGGCGGACGAGAGTGGATGTGAAAAGTAGGTGTCTTACTTTTGTCCTTGTAACTAGTTAAAAACGAATTTCAGAAATGAAATTCTTACACAGACCGATAGAAAAATGATTTTGCAATTCTACGCTTTATCCGTTTCATTAAACAGTTTCTACTTTTCTAAATATCGTTGATAAAAGTGAACCAAATGCCGGTGCTCCGAAATGAAGCGAGAGGTCATGTGTGTTTTTACTCGGCAAAAGTTCATTCTTTGATGGATAAGTCCACGAAAACCACTACTTGGTAGATTCTGTTGTTATCTTAAAGTACGAAAAGCTGAATGTTGATATATGTACAGGAAATGGGCGAAAAAGCCACTTACACGAAATATGCTCTGTACGGTCCATATACATATGTTGAATCACACGTTTCTTTCACTGTACGGTTCGTATATGCATAAAACTGTTCGGTGCGTAGCAAAATTTAAACAAAATTACTGTACGGTCCGTAGATGAAACCTAGATGAAACAGTACGATTGGTTTTTTTAATATATAGTTTGAAGTTATAACATAAACATAAAGAGCTTACATGAGCGTATTGCACTGTAATGATAAATAATTGCAAATAAATCTAAATCACATAGGCTACTTTATCAGTTGGTAGATTTGTTGTTAATATTTACGCTAAAAATTTCTTTATACAATATCTACAAACTGACATATAGTTTCACATTGAACTTTCATGATCATTAGAAATCAAGTCATGGCATCAAAATGTAGAAGAACATTGAATGCTAGTTTATTTCTGACAGTATTCATATCATTCAAAATCTCTTATTAACGTTATATATTGTCTTCATGTTCGTTTTCTTCATTTTAAAAGCATGTCCCGGAAGTATCATTTAATCTATACAAATATATACAGTTGTACTTAGCCGGAGCTGTTAAAACTGTTTGCGACAATTAAAACCGTATTTACGGTCGCAAATGTCAAAATCACTAAATAGTTAACCCTTTTCTAACGCACAAATTGAATGTGTTTTAATGCGATAATTAAAACGTCGTTGGATTTTTGCGACTGTATATACGTTATTTAATAGTCGCAAATTTAAACGACGTCACCGATCAGAAACGACGTTACTGTGTGACACCGGTCAACAAGTACTTCCGGGTCGTTGTACCTTAGGAAGTAGTTCTTTGGAGATTTGAAGTCTCCATTTTAGAGCTGTCTGTGGATGGCTGGATGAAATGTGTAAGTTGCATTTATTGTTGTTCTGTACATTTTTGGCAATTTCTGATTACTCTAAAAGTTGTTTTGTTTGTCTTCTTCAGGAATACATTTTGTGATGGAAGAGTTCAAATATTACAGTGTCTCCAGATATTGAGTGATAGCAAAAAAGTTCATTGTTGACAATGTAACTTTTCTGGTGTAGATTGACTGTGATAATGATGAAGATGAGAAATATGGACAGCTAATTGCTTGAATGTTGTTGTGAAAGCCAGAGGAAATGTGCAAAAGTGCTCTAATTACGATAGAATCAAATGGGACAAAAATGACCGGTGTAACACCTTACATCGGTACTGCGTTAGAAACGTCGATAACTGCGTTAGAATGAGCGTTCGCGTAGAAAATAATGCTTTGCATTTATTCACCTTTTGTAATATATGCGTTGTTATCGTCTAATAAACAATGATTTGGAGTACTGATACGCAGTTATTAGCCACGAATGCCGGAATTTTAAACAATGAACACCGCTGGAACGGACGTTATTTCATAAATGAACAATATCGTTCTATTCTAAAATTATTTATTTTCATTTGCTTATTGTTATGTTATGAATATTGTTTAACATGTACTAATACATATAGCCATATTTCTCTTTCCTTGTGATTATTGTTTACTTTTATACATACTGTTTGCTTTTCTAGATTTGTTTATTTTATACATGAAGGTATTTACAGAATTGGAGATGTATTCTTCAATGATTGAATATTTTACGTTGTAATTAATAGCCAAAGATTGGCATATTTTTATCTTTTTATAATATTTATGCCTTCTTTTTTGTTTTACGCCAGGGTGAGCTTTTCTGATCGATGATTGTCCGTCGTCCGTCAACATTTTGATTCAAATGACATCTCCTCTGAAACCTCTAGGCCAATGTTGATAAAACTATGCAGGAATGTTCCTTGCATGAAGCTCTACCAAAATTGTTCAAAGAATTCCATTCCATGCAGAACTCTGGTTGCTATGGCAAAAAATAGGAAAAACTTTAAAAATCTTCTTCTCTGAAACCACAAGGCCTAGAGCTTAGATATTTGGCATGTAGCATTGTCTAGTGGACCTCCACCAAGATTGTTCAAATTATGACCCCCGGGTCAAAATTGACCCCGCGCGGGTGGGCCCTTAGTTTTTGCATAGGAATATATAGGGAAAACTTTAAAAATCTTCTTCTCTGAAACCACAAGGCCTAGAGCTTAGATATTTGGCATGTAGCATTGTCTAGTAGACCTCTACCAAGATTGTTCAAATTATGACCCCCGGGTCAAAATTGACCCCGCACCGGGGGTCACTTAGTTTTGCATAGGAATATATAGGAAAAACTTAAAAAATCTTCTTCTCTGAAACCACAAGGCCTAGAGCTTAGATATTTGGCATGTAGCATTGGCTGTTGGACCTCTACCAATATTGTTCAAATTATGAGCCCCGGGTCAAAATTGACCCCGCCCCGGGGGTCACTTAGTTTTGCATAGGAATATATAGGAAAAACTTAAAAAATCTTCTTCTCTGAAACCACAAGGCCTAGAGCTTAGATATTTGGCATGTAGCATTGGCTAGTGGACCTCTACCAAGATTGTTCAAATTATGAGCCCCGGGTCAAAATTGACCCCGCATCGGGGGTCACTTAGTTTTACATAGGCTTATATAGTAAAAACTTTAAAAATCTTCTTCTCTGAAACCACAAGGCCTAGAGCTTAGATATTTGGCATGTAGCATTGGCTAGTGAACCTCTGCCAATATTGTTCAAATTATGACCCCCGGGTCAAAACTGACCCCGCACCGGAGGTCACTTAGTTTTGCATAGGAATATATAGTAAAAACTTTAAAAATCTTCTTCTCTGAAACCACAAGGCCTAGAGCTTAGATATTTGGCATGTAGCATTGCCTAGTAGACCTATTTAAAGTTTGTTCAAATTATGCCCCTGGGGTCAAAATTTACCTTCCCCGGGGGGATCATTTGTTTTACAAAGGCGTATATAGGAAAACTTATTTGGTATATAACATTATCTAGTGATCTTCCACCAGGCAAGTGGACTTGTACCAAGGTGAGCGATATAGGGCCATCTTTGCCCTCTTGTTTATTCATATATAAAAAAAAATGATGAAAAGGTTCAAACATATAAAAAGGATTTTTCTACAATGTGTACATAAGCAGCAACATATAATTATCATATAGTTTCATAACATGTACCAATTTCTTACGGACATATTTCTGAGTTAAAAATAACCAGTCGGGGTATGAAATGGGAAAAATACATTCTAATGATGCATGCAACAAGCAGTCTAGTTAAATAAAATAATACGTATTATATTATTGTGTTTGTCTCATGGCATAGTACCCACAATCACATATTTTCTGGTGGTTTTTTTTTTTGCAGTCAATGATAACTTCATATTCTTACACCACACTGACAATACACCACACTGACAATGCTATTAGTATACGAACTACTTAGTGAAAAGTCTGTTCAAACAAGTAGAAGAGTCGACGTATCATACGTAAATTGTTTTCGTTCAATGATTATTCTGCATGTGTGTATTCAACTTTCTACATTGTCAAGTTTAAGTCCATGACGGACATGCGGCAATATTTTTGCTTCACATGCTTTGTGGTTTTCTCGCACTGAAAATGGATTCCTGGCTGGTTCGAAGTTCTAAGATACCTTTCCAGACTTCCTTGTCCGTTTACCACGCCTTCGCTCCTCTGTATCGAAAGAGTGATCCCTGAAAAATATTAATTATTATGATCATTTTCATTACCGATATTATTTCCGGAATGAACTTACGCAAATACGCTCATGTAAGCACTTTTTGTTCATGTAAGCTTCAAACTATATATTACAAGAACCCATCAGTACGGTTTCTTCTACGGACCGTACAGTAATTTTGTTCAAATTTTGCTACGCACCGTATAGTTTTTATGCATATACGAACCGTATAGGGAAAGAAACGTGTGATTCAACATGTATATTGACCGTACAGAGCATATTTCGTGTAAGTGGCTTTTTTTGTCCATTTCCTGTACATATATCAACATAAAGTATTTTGTTCTTTAAGATAACAACAGAATCTACTGAGGAGTGGTTTTCGTGGACTTATCCATCAAAGAATGAACTTTTGCCGAGTAAAAACACACATGACCTCTCGCTTCATTTCGGAGCACCGGCATTTGGTTCACTTTTATCAACGATATTTAGAAAAGTAGACACTGTTTAATGAAACGGATAAAGCCTAGAATGGCAAAATCATTTTTCTATCGGTCTGTGTAAGAATTTCATTTCTGAAATTCGTTTTTAACTAGTTACGAGGAAAAAAGTAAGACACCTACTTTTCACATCCACTCTCGTCCGCCATCTTGGAAATTCCGAAAAAATGTTAATCGTCTCGGTTACACCACAGTGTCTACCTTTGTTGTAGTATTGTTGGTCAGAGTCTCTTGTACCTGTTGGCTGAGAGTTTGGGTTTCTTACTAAAGAAGACTCCATTTTACTCTCTAACACCTTCATTCTACTCATAAGCTCTTGAAGCTGTTTTAAAACAAGAACATTAGAATCAGATGTATTGTCAACCTGACTACTATGCTGCTGCACTACCTTAGGTTTTGGAGTGCTAGAGTTGCTAACACTTGCTAACTCTTGCTGCTCTACTTTTCTAATTTCCCTAAGTAAAGACTGAAAATCCTTTATATTGTTGTACAAGTGGTGAGTAGTCCTCTTTAAATCTTTATTACTCAAGCCAGTCCATAACTTGTTACGAAGCATAGAATCTTTCGCAACTTCATCAATATGACCTTTTTGAACTGCCCTTGATAAAGTTTCTTCAAGGCGAACACCATAACTCACAATTGAATCGGATGCCTTTTGACAATCATTGTAAAAAAAAAACAAAAATAATATCAAACAGGGAATGCCACGTACCAAAAACGCAGCCTCCCCAAAACGAGCCCCACAGCACCCAGAAGTGCACACCACCAACACACACACACACACACACACACACACACACACACACACACACACACACACACACACGACACACAATCATGTACACACACACATATACACTACCAACACACACTAGCATACAAAGCAAACACACGAGGACAAAACGAACAATTAAAGGAACACAGTGGGGCACCGCCTTGGAACGGTCAGTGGCAAAAACACCACTGGGGAGCTTAAACCGGTTTATGGTGCGCACCCAACCTCACTCTTACCCCCTTAATTTAATGATTGCATTAAATCCTCACCACTTTCTACATTTCCATAAAAAGCATGTTATTTATGTAAAATAGCTAAGGGTGTAGCATGTTCTCCAACAGAAACTAACATAGATCGAGCTTGACCCTTTAAAGAGTTTCTTATGGACTGCAGCACTAATGCTTCTGGTATATGACAGTCACTAACCAAACATTTGACCTCAAACTGCCATATGTTATAGCTAACCTCATCCTTAGGTACGTGGCATTCCCTGTTTGATATTATTTTTGTTTTTTACATCCTCTGAACCACTAAATACTGGTAACTTGGGAATATACGGTGTTCCAAGAACAGTATTATTTAGAATGTCTCTCTTGGGAGGACATGAATCTACAGGTACTTTAACCATTGTATCATGTAGAAACAAACTATGTTTTGGTTCATCTACAGGTACTTTAACCTTGGTATCATGATGAAACAAACTATGAGTTGGTTGATTCACATGAGGCTGGGTAAATAGACTAGCACCTCTACAAGAATCTGTACCTACCTGATCATTTACAGGACTCAATCCTATACCTCTACCTCTACCTACCAGAGGAGAAAAATTTACATGAGGAGTACTTTGTAAAGGATGGTACTTTTGAAATTGTAAAAATTGATCATATTCCGATTTGGGAATAAATATGACCATTATTAATGTCTGAAATGACTTTACCTAAAGCAGCATCAGAAGGGATGTCATCAGGACCACCTGTAGCACCCTGAGAATCAGCCATTATGACAATGAAAACACACCAATGTACACTACAACAATGCCAATGTGTCACTTACACAACTAATCAAATGTAACAAAACAATTGTTACAAAAGTGACTTGTACACAACAGATTTCACGTTAACTTGAAAGTGAAATAATAACAATACAATTTTATAAAAACCACACGGTGTGATACCAAGCACAAGGCTTAATATGAGTTTCTGGACAATGCTTACACACTCAGTATTACCTCCTGAAAAAGAATCAAGAATGCAGTTGGTACAGTGATTGGGTCAATCCCTACCTACATGTCTCCTGCTACACCCTGACACTATTCAGACAAAAACACTAAGAACAGTCAACAATTGCCCTTTGTGCAAAACGCCTTGCCCAGTATTTTGACAAAACAAAACCTGGATGAATGCCGTCCTTGTACAATTTAAAGTTCACTGAACTTCTACTAGTTCTAGAGCTAGATTTCCTGTAATGTAAAAGATCAGCTCTGAAACGAAAGGATGTAACACCATGTAACTGGTTGACCGACCTTAAATAGTCATTGACCAAGGCAATGCGCTCATTTAAAATCAAGTCTTGATCCCTAAATTCCTCTGGACTAGAGTGAAAACGACTCTTATTCCAATTTGAAATAGAATATGGCGGTATTTCCAGCCAAACTACTTTAACAGATGGAAATCTGGATAGAAAATGAATATATTTTTGAATCCAGTAAACCATGTAAGAATGACACTGATGTATGTCTCATAGTAATAAATTTTGTACCATTAATGCGACATGTGAGATCACAAGTACCTAACCATATACATTTGTATAGAGTGTAACACATCTATATACAAATGTATATACACTTTCTTGTGCAAGTTTTTGACAAGCCACTGGTACTGGTCTCCAAGTCTGGCACCGCCACGGTATACAAATTCAAAATTTACACCATTTCTTTTTAAGAAATTAAAATTTGAATGTATATAACTGCCTTTGCTGTCTGACAGAAGTATTGGCTGTGAATTCAAAACACCATTGAATTCAAATGGCCTATCTACATATTTCTGCAGCTTACCTACCGACATTAAACTAACTAAGTAATACTGCAGCTGAAAATAAGAAATGCTGAAAAATAAAACCTGTAAATATAAAATCACTCATTCATGACTTTCTCACCATGCTGTTAGCTAGCAATGCGGTGCTAAAGTGGCAGAAAGTAAAAGAAAGATTACCCAAACTTTAAAATTTTCTTTCCCCAGTAAATACTAATTTACCAGGTTTAGACCAATATAAGGGAAGTGGGAAGGGTTGGGAAATACAAAATTTCCTAAACTGCAAAAATGTGAACAAAAATTGCAAACAAAATAGAAAACTGAAAATAATGAAAGCAAACAAAGTTAATACACTGCAAATCAAATAAATGAAAAACAGAAGAATAATGCACTGCAAATTAAATTAAACAAAAGAAAACACAACACAAGCACAGTTAGTGTCAATCACTAAAACAATTAAAGCACTGGTGTAAATTGTCCCCCAGTGGCTGCAAATCCGCCAGAAATATATGTTGGACACAATGAATGTTTCCAATAAACCGTTATATATGTATATGGAGTACTACATTAGTACAATGTACAGTACTATTTAAATTAATTTTGCCATGGACTTTTTAAATTAATTCATTTAAATACCGGTTTTACATTTCAAACACTGTCCATCCTTCAGATAGGACACCCAAAAACCATGTTGGGCGCCATTGTGACCGTTGATATATTTTAACTATACATTCCCATATCTCTGAGGGTAGTCACAAGGAAATAAAGAGATTCAATAGGTTTCCATATTTATGTTTATCAATATTCAATTGCTATATTTATAAATAAATGTTAAAACTGCTAATTAATTCTTGACGGAATTCATAATATCATTCTAAAAAGACATACACTAATAAACGGAATCGTTGTGTTTTAGTTTGTTGCAAAATGGTCAATGTTTCAAGAAGCGACTGACAAAAGCTAGAATTTCATACACCAACAACTTTAAATGTTTCATCCTTTTTTATTGTGTGTAGAAAGTAAGGTTAACACATTTTTGGAAAGGTGTTTTCAATTTCTGACGATACCAAACAAAACAAATGATTTGGTGATTATAAAAAGAAATATATATCTAACTGAAACAAAAATTCTGATATATTTTCAGTTTTGAACATTGCCTACAGCTGGCGGTGACCATTTAACCCTCAAAATTCACTGCATTTTTATATGCATTGTTTCCTGCTAGAGGAAACGAAAAAATAGAATTATGGAAACAAACATTGTTAGAGCTGCTCACTCTCAGTTTTGGTATAAAAATAAAGTTCTTCAAACTGTATGCAAATAACATATTTTAGAACATATATTCATATAAAAAGTATCCAGTATAAATTCCTGTCACGTAAATCTCTAAATTTCAAATAATACGCTTCCAAACTCAAAAGCGTTGCAAACGCATTTGAAATTCCAATATAAGCATATAGTGTAGCGGTGCCGTGTAACCGACATTTTCAATCGATTTCTGCAAATTCTTACCTAGATTTTTAAACCCCCGAAACGAAGTTTGGGGGGTATATAGGAGTCACCCGGTGGTTGGTCGGTCGGTCGGTCGGTCAGGCGGTCCGTTGCATTTTCCTTGTCCGGAGCATAACTTGAAAACTACTAATTGGAATTCTATACAACTTCATACAATGGTCAAGCACATTGAGAGGAAGTGCAGTGCACAAGAACCATAACTCCATCTTGACTCATTACAGAGTTATTGCCCTTTGTTACTTTTCCTTGTCCTGAGCATAACTTGAAAACTACTTGTTGGAATTCAATACAACTTCATACAATGGTCAAGCACATTGAGAGTGAGTGCAGTGCACAAGAATCATAACACCATCTTGACTAATTACAGAGTTATTGCCCTTTGTTGCTTTTCCTTGTCCGGAGCATAACTTGAAAACTACTGGTGGGAATTCAATATAACTTCAAACAATGGTGAAGCACAATGAGAGGAAGTGCAGTTCACAAGAATCATAACTCTATCTTGAGTAATTACAGAGTAATTGCCCTTTGTTACTTTTCCTTGTCCGGAGCATAACTTGAAAACTACTTGTTGGAATTCAATACATCTTCATCAATGGTCAAGCACATTGAGAGGGGGTGCAGTGCACAAGAACCATAACTCCATCTTGACTAATTACAGAGTTATTGCCCATTGTTACTTTTCCTTGTCCTGAGCATAACTTGAAAACTACTGGTTGGAATTCAATACAACTTTTTACAATGGTCAAGCACATTGAGAGGGAGTGCAGTGCACAAAAACCATAACTCCATCTTGACTTATTACAGAGTTATTGCCCTTTGTTACTTTTCCTTGTCCGGAGCATAACTTGAAAACTACTGGTAGGAATTCAATACAACTTCATACAATGGTCTCTATCTTGAGTAATTACAGAGTTATTGCCCTTTGTTACTTTTCCTTGTATGGAGCATAACTTGAAAACTACTTGTTGGAATTCATTACAACTTCATACAATGGTCAAGTACATTGAAAGGAAGTTCAGTGCACAGGAACCATAACTCTATCTTGACTTATTACAGAGTTATTGCCCTTTGTTACTTTTCCTTGTCCGGAGCATTACTTGAAAACTACTGATTGGAATTCAATACAATTACATACAATTGTCAAGCACATTGAGAGGGAGTGCAGTGCACAAGAACCATAACTCCAGCTTGACTCATTACAGAGTTATTGCCCTTTGATACTTTTCCTTGTCCTGAGCATAACTTGAAAACTACTTGTTGGAATTCAATACAACTTCATACAATGGTCAAGCACATTGAGAGGAAGTGCAGTGCACAAGAATCATAACTCCATCTTGACTAATTACAGAGTTATTGCCCTTTGTTGCTTTTCCTTGTCCTGAGCATAACTTGAAAACTACTGGTGGGAATTCAATACAACTTCATACAATGGTCTAGCACAATGAGAGGAAGTGCAGTTCACAAGAATCATAACTCTATCTTGAGTAATTACAGAGTAATTGCCCTTTGTTACTTTTCCTTGTCCGCAGCATAAATTGAAAACTACTGGCTGGAATTCAATTTAACTTCATACAATGGTCAAGCACATTGAGAGGAAGTGCAGTGCACAGGAACCATAACGCTATCGTGACTCATTACACAGTTATTGCCCATTTTTACTTTTCCTTGTCGCAGAGCTTGAAAACTAGTGGTGGGAATGCAAAACATCTTCATACAATGGTCCAGAACAATGAGAGGGAGTGCAGTGTTCAAGAACCATAACTCTATCTTGACTAATTAAAGAGTTATTGCCAAGAACAATATCTCTATTTTAGTGGGTTTTTTTGCAAGGTATTCTGTTACTACGAACTTTCTCAGTTTATAAAGTAGTCTTTCGGGGGTATTAATCACATTTAGTGATAGCTCTAGTTGCTTATATTTTGATTCTAGCCTTTTATTTTATATAAATGTATCAGTATGTCAATTTAAAAAAAAATTTTTTTTTCAACGGCAGCTTTAAACATTGATGACAGGTATACCATTTTATAATATTTATTGTCCTATTTCCTTTTGTAATCGTAAGTTTTATTTGTTTAGAACTTTAAAGACCTTAACAGAAGTATATAGATTTACATACTTTCTACATACAATAAAAATGAAAATGTTTGAAGATTTTGGCGACTGATACTCTAGCTATGGTCAGGCGCTATATTAAGCAATAATTTAACCCATTACACGGGAAAATTAGCCTCCGGACATTAGTTACATTATTTGATTACAAGTGATGATTCATGAAAGGAGAATATCGTGAAAAGATGACATTTTTTTACCAGATATGATATACATCGAAAGAATATATAATTGTGCCATCAAATGATTGTGTATGATGCTAGTATAAGAGCTTACAATAATGAAGTACTGCCAATATTAATTGACGTCAAATTATGGTAAGTGACGTAATTTTGAAAGCAATAACGAAAAGGGTGTACGTATTCAGGTTGGTGTAAATATGTATCTGCTGCACATATGAAACTGAAATTTTCGAATATTAATTTTGAAAAAATGTTTATTCAAAATATTCTTAAAAGTTAATTTTCAAGTTATTTGTCCAAATGTGCCCTCCCCGGCACCGCCGGTCATATCTATAACTAATCATTTTTGCATTGTCTTATAACGGGATGTATAGAGGAAGACATATACATGTATCGTAATGCGAAACATGCGTTTGTTTTACAAGTTTAACTTTCATGTGCAACCGTACTTACTTTATGGCTATCATGATTGCAATCTACGAACATTAGAAGTCATATTTATTCATTTTCCATCCAAAAAGACAGCACACCGATATATGATACAGATTAGTGTATATAGTATGAGTCTTACCTGCATCTGGAATTTTTAAGTCTATCACATCAGCGATTCTGTCAGTTTCTTGGTAATACTTTAAAACCCGTTGGCTCAATGGGTTAAGCGTTGTATCTTGATGTATAGTAAAATTGTCAACTCCCAAAAATCGATGTATTTCAAACCATTCTATTAGCTGTTTCGCCTGACGGGAACCGTACAAATGCTTATTACACATTGCTAGTTTGTTTCTCCCAAAAGCTGGACTGATAGTAATTGGAGTAATATACCGTTTTTATTTTTTGGACATGACTCGTTAAAAACAACTAAAGATACACCAGTTATATCTTTAGATTCGTAACTTATTGAGCACTCCACCCGTCTTGCCAAAAGCGGACCAG
This sequence comes from Saxidomus purpurata, assembly GCA_022818135.1. NCBI lineage: Eukaryota > Metazoa > Mollusca > Bivalvia > Venerida > Veneridae > Saxidomus > Saxidomus purpurata. The sequence goes on along the minus strand of JAFMSR010000736.1, from coordinate 29,296 downwards.
AATAATCACAGCAGTGATGCGTGTTGGTCACATAAGACGTAATAATACCGTTTTCTTTTTCTAATATGCAACATTTGACCGTTTGCTTCACTAGAGATCCAGGTTGCCATACTATAACGACCATCGTTTTATTGTTTACTCGATTGAATTCATGTTGTGTTGCATCAACTTTATCTTCTACAATATAAGCTGAGTATAAATATGTACTTTCGTTTTGTCTTCTGTAACTGTTTGTTACCTTTTCACTTCTTGCATCATATATGAACGTGTCATCTGAAAGAAACTTAAAGACGTATAAAAACAAAAATAATATCAAACAGGGAATGCCACGTACCAAAAACGCAGCCTCCCCAAAACGCAGCCTCCCCAAAAAGACGTATATCAGAATTAGTTCTAATGGACAGATTTCTTTTAAATTTTGCACATATCAAGATCAATCATCCTTTCCAAACAAAATGACATAAAGAAAAATATGGGTCACCAGGCTTGTTCCAGGGTTATACCCCATTGTGTGACCCCACCGTAAGGCCCTTTTAGGCGGACTTTTACTAAATTGAGAATATCATTTAAAATGTATGTTCAAACTGTTCAGATGCATTACTAACCTATTTATATACATTATTTTGATTGGAATATAGTAATAAACTGTTGTAAATCACCAAATCTGTTTGAATTTATCTCTTTTAGAAAAAACAAACGTTTTCCATGACAAAATTCATGAAAAAAGGGAGACAATCCAACCCATGATTGAAGGAAAACAACCATATTTTTTTTTGAATGGACATATTTTTTTTAAACTTCATATATTTATACTGTATACAATACTAAACAATATAAAAGAAAAAAAGTGGGGTATCCAGGCTATTTTTTCACTTTACATCATCAAACTTGGTAAAGAACCCGAAAAAAGGTTGTTTTTTTGCCTTTCAGCAAGCACACCTCTATAAATGTAAGACTATGCCAAAACTGTTCATTCACAAACTTAAACTAACTTTTCCTCTAAAAAGCCACAAAGTCTTTGTGTTAAATGTCTGTAAATACAATAAAACCCCAAAATTTAGTAGTGCAAGTTGCCATGGTAACGTCTAAATGAAGAAAGTCACATCCACCAAATCAAATCTAACATACAGTGCTGAAATATTCTACACTTATCAATAAAACAATAAACATAGCATGAAAGTGCAAACATTTGAGATTTCATACTTTATAGCACAGCATGGTTCATTATAACTTGCCTATACCTGAATATACAGAACACATTCTGAATGCCAAGAAACATAACAAAATTTGGATATTAGGAATACTATTTCATAGTCCCAAGAATGTTTGCTATAACCGAGTTTCACTTTACATGTTTTGCAAGCCTCAAATATTATTGTTATCAATTAAATAGTTATATACTTTTTCAACAATTGATTTTAGCGACGTTGCTCTAGGTTTGCCTGTCACAAGTTTTACTCCAAAGAGCTGAGTTAACCCGTCCAACCCACCACGAGAAACAGCAAGTTTTAAATGACCTAAATTCAAACCACTTGCTGCAATTTTCTTAGCCATTAGACCAGAAAGTATTTTCTGTCTAGTTAAAAAATCAATTGTATCTAAATTCACATCGTTTTATTGTTTACTCGATTGAATTCATGTTGTGTTGCATCAACTTTATCTACTTCAATATAAGCTGAGTATAAATATGTACTTTCGTTTTGTCTTCTGTAACTGTGTGTTACTTTTTCACTTCTTGCATCATATATGAACGTGTCATCTGAAAGAAACTTAAAGGCGTATATCAGAATTAGTTCTAATGGACAGATTTCTTTTAAATTTTGCACATATCTAAATTCAAACCACTTGCTGCAATTTTCTTAGCCATTAGACCAGAAAGTATTTTCTGTCTAGTTAAAAAATCCATTGTATCTAAATTCACATCATTCATTTTCTCATGAAAGTAACACTGCATAAATGATTTGGTTGATATACTAGATTCGTCAAATAGTATGTCTGAAATATCACTAGCACTCATAAGTTTTTCTAGGCTTTCCACATCTGCTAAGGCATTGTGTGCAGCATAATTTTCATTCAATACTTTAGAGACAATATTTTGTTGTGCATAAGATTCAAGGTCTGGGTACCTCTTTTTGAACAAAGGTAAAGTATCTATAATTCCGGTAACTATTGCCTGAAAACAATTCAAAAGTTTACATGACACAAATGCCCTGAGCAGTCGGGGAAAGTCAAACGTTGCAAAATTGTGACCAACAAGAATACATGGCTTCATTTCGTCCAACCATGACAGAAATAAAGTTAGAGATTCATGAAACGACATAGCATCTACTGGTTTTTCATGATAGTACATAGCATTATCACACACTGTTAGTCCCGTGACTTGAGAGGCTGTAGGAGATATAGGTTTAGATGGCAAAATATATTTGTTGAAGCTGTTATTATCACATGTGGCCGCAATTTGTGTCAGACCACATAATTTATGTAACGAGGTTGTTTCTATATCACAGAAAACCTTTTTACAGTCTGCTATACTGTTGATTTGTTCCTTGACAGGACACACAGTGGCTGAAGGAATTTCAACGACATCACTTACAGAAGTTGTAGCTACGGCAGTTTTATATGTCACACCCTCTCTCAATTCCTTTTGACTTGATGTGCTTTTTCTGTTCAATTTCCTCTCCAGCTTCTTTTTTTGAATACCTTTGAACTTTCAAAAACTGACCTTTTCCTTTTGAGTTGATCTAACCTTACAGCCATCTTTCTATACACATTTCCAGGTGAGACACCCAATGACTTATTTACTTCATTTACATATTTGAATTCTAAATTCTTTTGGGCAACTGCACATTCTACGCGATGTTTCAAACTTGACGAGGCAGAATAGTGGCAACGTTTTGGAGCTTTCAAAGAAGCCATACTGTTGAATGACTCTACATCTCTGGTGCTGGCACCAGGAGCGATTTTGTCGACATTTTGTACAAACACTTGGAACACAGTGGTGAGGTCTATTTTTTAACTCTTCTCCTGAAAGATTTCTGCCATAAGGTAGAGAACTGTGCTTATAACCTGCTGGATCTTTATGAAATGTGCACCATGTAGGGTCACAACTCGCATGGTCTCCAAAAGCATGGGGTACAATTTGGTTTAACGCACTGGATAGACCACTTGGATCGTCCTTGTTCTGTGCCACAGCATAGGAGAAACACTTCTGGAAATATTGGATTACTTTGACTGTCAGTGTTTTATATTTTGTCTGTAATTTATACATGTTGTTTCCTATATGTTTTTAGTGTGATTTATGTCTGACCATTTCTTTACAGGTGTTTTACTGACTTGTCTAATTTTGGCCATAGTTGTACAATCATCGTCCATAATCATGGTACCAACAGTCACACCCTGCTTCTCTAAACTCTCCACCAAACAAACACCTACATCGGGCTCCATACGTTTCGGGCTTCCGTTCCAGTTCTTTGAGCAGTCATGTTCAGGTGTTGAAATACCTTTCGCGGCATGATATGTACATTTTCTGCAGTCTTTCGAACGGACATCAAAACCTACAATTTTACCACTTTGGTTGCCAATCATTGTTCCGACACCAGAAAAACTGTCATGTCACCTCCCGGGACCCCTTTTGTGCCAACCCATATCATATTTTACTTGACACAATGGCACGGCGTCTTCCTTGCACTGCTCACTCTGGCTACTTGAAATAGTCTCAGTACATGATGGAAGGCAGAAAAAAGTCAAACACGAAACTGTAATATGTGTTAAAATACTGTATATCTCCTCACTGGCGCCAACGCACATGTTTCGCCGTTATTAGAACACAAATTGAGCTATGTATTGCAGATCACTGCATTGTCAACTTCGCTCAACTAGATGCCCACGTGCAACATGTCGAGCCGCCAGCTGTCAAAAGGGCTAACTCCTTACCAAGTAGAGATAGGTAAAAATACACCTAAATATTGGATGTAACATGCATGTTGTACCACAGAAAAGTGGTCTCGATTTTTCTCTACGGCCAGTAATAAAAAAGTTACAATATAAGCTATTTATAGTTACAACAAAGGGAAGTAATTCTAAAAACAATTGTAGCTCATGGTGGTGAACATTTGTGCCAAGTAAAATATTCAAGCTTAGAGTTAAATGCGTTGCTACAACCGTATCATCTGCAACTATACATTTTTTTACCTCTGTAGAATAATATAAAGGTAATATTTAAAAATACATTTATAAGCTTATAAAAACCCTCGGTGTCACATGTTTCCTGAAATTTTAACTATAATGTGGACTGGACTCAATAAGAATAGCTTTTTTTAGCTTGGATTTTAAACCTTATATAAACTCAACCAGCAGTCGCATCTGCAATTTGCTAAACGGGAAAATAAACGCAAACCTGTTTGTCAAAAATATTTAATCCACAAAGCCAAAAACGTCTTATGTCGGGAGATTAACATACATCATAATTATATTAATGTTAGCTGCGTCGTTAAGATCATGACGTCACAATACGATCTTCAATCTGGCTCCAACAAGGACCTTTTAGTATTGTCATAACACTTTTCTTCATATGAAGGAGTGTAATAAGTTCAGGAAGGGGTCTGCTTCTAAGAAGCGACGCAAGATCTAGAAGAGATCTGTTTAAAAGAGGCTTAAGAAGTACAAGAACGGAACCGAGAGACGCTGCAAATTCAGAAGTACCGCAAGTAAAAAAGTCACAGCAAGTCAAGGAAACGCAGTCAGTAAGAAAAACGCAGCAAGTCCAGGAAACGCAGCACATCTATGAAACGCAGCAAGTTCAGGACACATAGCAAGTGCAAGAAATGCAGCAAGTCCAAAACATCAAACAAGTGCAACAAGTTTTATAAGTAAGCGCAGTAAGTAATAGGAGAGAAGGAAGCCCTAGGATTTGTTGGCGGTACTAATTGACTCTTTGAAATTAAATCGATTTAACCATTTTCAAAGACACTGTCGCCTTGAATGAAGACCTACTTAACACTGTTATCCTAAATCATTATATGAAAACAATCTTGACAATACGAGAACTCTCGTAGATACATTAAAGTGTATTCAATCTACTACAGGGATCATGTCGTTACAATTTTAGTAAAACCCATTGTAAAATAACCTTAGCAACACATAGAGTAATGAAAACAAATACACTTCTTTTCAAAAAACCTTATTATCAGTGGGTGGAAATTATTAAAAGCCTTATGACTTATGTATGTGTGTCCGAATGTATTAATGCAACAGGTAATCCACGTCTATTAATTTTACTGACGATTAGGCCGGACCTTTCTTTCTAAGTTTGCCGCTCAGTTGTCGGAACGTTATAGGTTTCCACACAGAAATCTTTAGATAAAATGGCTCATAGCAAAAAATTGTTTCATCGATTGTCTTTACCAAAAAGATTTTATAAATTGATAAATAACATTTAAAAGCAATATTTCATGATAACAATATTTTCCACGCATTAACTTGAATTGAATAGGCTCATAGTTATTGTTTTATACAGCTTAATAAATACACATCATCTTTCAGCTTTGAACATAACTGTGTCAGGGCAAATAAGTCAAATTAAATCACCGTTCAAATTTGTTAATGAAAGCTTGCAAACACTGAAAAAAACTCCATACAAAAACTCACTTGAACAGTATTAAGCATTGAGATGAAACTAGATAGAGAATAAATTGACTACAGTACTTTTCAAAATAATTTTGCAAGACAGTATTTTGTAGATCAAACTAAGTTGCGAGTGATGTATTGCTGCAATATTACGCTAGTCTTATATGATATGGCAACATGACGGAGTGTCCGTTTTCCCACGAGTTCAAATCATGCATTGGGTGAAATTCAGTTACAAATAGCACCAGCGTCGGAGGTCATTGTCGTAGGGTTAGAATAATGTACAGCTTGACCATGACTTAAACCATGAAACCTTTGATTACAGGGCAAATGCTCTACAGTCTGAGCTATGCAACCGGTATTATACATTCACATTAATAGTAGGCTTTTCAGCTTACGACATTACATGATATATTATATTTTATGAATTAACTATGTAATATTTGACGTGATCGTGATTAATTTATTTTTGCAATATGGTAGAAACTTCGCAAATAAATACCGAAACTAGGTCAATACGAGTAAAACTCGGCCAGTACGGGAACAACACGGCAAATATGGAAATAAACTCGGCCAAGTTATAAATACGAAATCTAGCAAATCAGTTTGGACGATTTGCTGGGCCAATACAGGACACTGCTTTTGTAGTTCTTGACGCAATTTTTAAACAACTTCATCAAATCTAGCTTTGTTTCAAACATTTTACCAAAATGTAAATGTTTTCTTTACGTATATGCCGACTGGGAAGATTAAAAGACATATTGCAAAAATATGATATAGTAAATAAATAAAATTGCCAGTTTAAATTAATGAATTAAGGCCAATAAGCATGTCTTCGGGCCGATAACAAGGTCAATATGAATTTAATCAATCAATAATATTATAATATAATAACATCCCTGGAGGTTGGACAGTATGAGGAAGGCAACTAGATTTAGAAGCTTCTCACTTTTCTATTAATTTTCTCAATGTATACCGGAATCGCATAAACAAGAGACAATGAATAAAATATAGACGTTTTGCTTAGTCTGGTTTTACCTGCCCAGTTATATACGGTACGCTGCCATGTAATATTATAAGGTATATTTGTTAACATTTCGGATATTCTGTCTGTATGCTTATATGTAAGAAATGTGGGTAGGTCACTGACTCTCTAATATGTGAGGTTTTAATCCCATCATCGGTACTTTCTGTTGTTCTGCTTTTTTCTGATTTTGGTTCCTCAACTTTAAATATGAATATTTTAGGCTCGGCTGAATTTTAACATAATGAATGTCTCGTATCAAAAACGTCTTGTTGAAGTAACTTTTCCGAAATATAGTTCACTAACTGGTTAAACCTTTTCACAGATTGACTATTCAACAAAGTTTGGCCTCTTAAAATACTGTCTAAAGCTATTTGAAATAAACACATCTATTTTAGATGACCAATATTTTTTTGGTCATTTTTTACTATAAACAGTATACTGCGACTTTCCACAGGGTACCGTCGTTATTGAGCTTTGCCTGACGTACTTTTAAGCATGCAAGTACAACAGTGAACCAAAATGATATTTCCTCTGAACTTACCTTTAAAGGTATATATCTAAATATCTTCCCGGTACAAATAAGAGGACTCCTCTCTGTCAAACGTGTGATTGGTACTGTAGAATATGTACCCGCAGAGATATTACAATGTTTTCACGGAACGTCAATATATTACTATGGCGATGATAAATAGAAATAGAAAGTTGGAGCTTACGCGGTAAGGTGAAATTCTCGTATTCATTTCGTATTTTCATCGTGGTTACAGTGAATGTGAAATGGTACGAAATTTCTGTTAGGCTTGTAAATTCCACAAGAAATCTGCTAATCGTCAAGCCAGTTTACTGTTACTATTCGTGTATTTTAGAGACTCCACACGAACAAATGGTACAGCAAATGCAGAATAAAACACTTCGTAATTCTGTTGATTGTCGATGATATGTACATACATGTGTTTTTGGCGTTGTATCAGAAATGAGTAATTCTAAAGAAATCAATAAGACAAAATGTTACTGTCGTAAGATGCTGATTTTGGTATACTGATGGAGAATTTAAGTAGGTTTTTGAAAGCATTAATTGATTTTAATATGGTTTTACTGGCAACATGTTGTAGTTAAGAGTTGACTAATGGAATACTGCAACATGCCGTGTAAACACTTCGTTTAGATGTTTATATTGTAATTTATTTGTATACGTTAAAGGGACATACCCTATAACTGATGTAAAACTAAATAACCTCCAAAACATAATAATATAATCTTTGGAAGTAATAACTTAATCTAAAGGTTTCTGCTATGCATTCCCAGTCATTATCGATAAAATCAGCGGTTTAGTATATACTGCAGCACCGCAAACCATTTAATAATCTATGTAGATTTGTTGTTGTACAATTAATGGATGGATGCGATTTATCACAGAAAGCCTCTATATTGATTAATTGTGGTAAAATGAGGCATTTTTCGCCATAGGTTCTTCTTTGAATTTACGTTCATTGAACACATAATCTATGTTTTGAGAATATAATCAGCTAGATGTAGGGAGTGCCTCTTTAAGTGTGTCCTGTTGTATTAGAAAATATGCAGTAAGTCAACAAATGGTCATAGTGGTTACGTTTTTGGCTTCTCTTCTCTTATAACCTCTCGGCGATGGATACAAGTGATTAATATAAGATGTATAACTTATTTCACAATCGACCTAAAATGAATTAGTATTAATATAAACTATACTACAATAATGTACATGATTATGATATATGGTTGTCTTTATCAGGCTTTAATTTCTACTTCGACCCTTTTGTTTGTGCCTTTAATGTTATTCCTCTCCTGACTATTAGTTGAAAATTATCATGTTTTTCTTTATAAAGCGTGCAAGTAACACACAACGGCATCAGACATGATTAAATCTTGTACATGTAGTCGAATAAACACGCTATCGGGACCGTGTTTCCATCGTAACACTCTGTGATTTGATAGAGATAATGGCTTGCAATAAAATCATTTAGGTAGAACCTCATATCGATTTTGTAGGTACCCACAAAATGAATAAGTAGGTACCTACTAATTAATTTGGGTTAGAATTTACACTTTCTCGGCCGAAAGGGTCATAATTCGGTAATAAGTAGCTTCCTACTAATTATTTAGTAGGAACCTCTTAGAATTAGTAGGTACCTACTTTATAGTTAGTAGGTACCTACTATATAGATAGAAAAGATAGATTTATAGAGAGATTTCGTTCAGCATTATGTATAAAACATGGTAAAACAAATTCACATACATGATAAAACAATAAAACAATAAACATGTATGAGAAATGAAACCATGTCAATAACATCATACCAAGGATTACACAAAAAAGAGAACTAAGTCTCTTAATTCCATTGTGGTCCTTGGCTTTTGATGGTATTGACATTGAGATACATGAAATGCAATATCACAGCCCTAAATTAAGAAAGACAATGAGTTCATAAAACACTGTATTTAAAAATAATTACGTGTTAAGCATATGACTTTTTATTGAACATTTAAAATTACTTAACGTTGAAATGGTTCTTAGAGAAGAGGGCAATTTGTTCCACAGCACGCAGTCATTATATGCAAAATATTTAGCACCAAAACCCTTGACTTTGGGTAAAATATAACATCCACTTTCACTTGACCTAGTCCTATAAGAATGAATAGAGTCTAGGGGAATAAAGTTTTTACTCATATATTATAGAGCAAGACCATTTTTAATTTTAAAGACAACAGAGGGTAATATGTTCCACTCTATTTTTGACAGGCAACCAATTTAAAACCTTTAAATGTTTATTATCAATATGAGACATATGGCCAAGATTAAGATAAAACCTATTTGATTGATTCTGGGTGACTTGAAGTTTATCCTTCCAATACTTAGCAAGACCATGATACCAGAAACAATAAGAGTAATCAAAATGACACTGGATGAGGGTCATAACCAGACGTTTCTTGGTGTGGAATGTGAAAGAATCACGTTTCCAGTACAGGAACTTTAACCTAGCATTGGCCTTTTTTACGACAGAACTGGCCATGGAATCACCTGACAGAGACTGATCAAGTGTAGCACCTAGACATTTGATAGATGAAGTTTAGTTTCACTAAATAGATTGAGCAATGACTAGGTTACTATTCCAAAATAGATATACAAACAATGTTTATACATTTCTAAACCATCATATTAACTGCAGCGAAATCATTAGAAATCAAATATATCGACCACAAGGACTTGATTTAGGTATGGGACAAACTCATGGCTTCTGCTAGTGTTTTGAATTTAAATAGATGTACTTCTATCAAATTTTGAAATATATAAATGTTTCAGCACTTTGATTGATATCTATGATTAATTTGTATTTTTTTGTTAAATTTCCTCTAAAATACATATGTCATTCACAAACAATTTTTACACCCTAAATAATCAAGTAGCTCAGTAAAAGCACAAAGTGTGAACCATTTGAACTTTAAAATAATGAATAGTTATGATAATAATATACGTAATACTTATTTTTGAGGACATATAGTTTTACATTAACCAGTTTCCACATGAAGTTGACGTACTCTTATAATGCCAATTTTAAATTAAGAATATAATTTTGTAAAGTCGCAAAAACAACTGCTGTAAAAACACGTTTTACTATTTAGATTTATCATACATAACACAGATAACAGTTTTATCTTATGAACGAAAGTAAATTCTGAAATTATTTTTGTATAATTGTTTGCATACCTGATTTGAGAGAATAAAAGGGAAGTTCATAAGCACGTTAAAATACTCGGTATACCTATACGAAGTTGTTATCACAAAATGCCTTATCATATAGTGAATAAAAGAAATAACCAACCTGCAAATTTATATAACAATATCCAATAACTGCTATTATCACTGAAACAAAGGCAGCACATTTGTAAATTGCCACTGGTTTACTTAATTTATAGGCATCAAACAACCCCATTTTAATAAATGTCCGCTCGTAGTAATAATAATGTATTTAATAAGCAAATATCGGGAAAGTCTATGTATTGAACATACCTTTAATCTTACACTGTTGTCCGATGACAAAAGCGATTGTAAGCCTTATCATAAGCCATATACTTCCATGGTGGTCAAAGACAAATAAACCCCAAAAAACTTTATATTTCCCCTATCATTCACCCCGTTATCTTAGTCGTTCAACAATAGTTATCTGTAAGTAAGGAAGTTTGTTTTAATACAAATGTATTTAAAAGTATAATGTGTCTGTGGATGAAAGGTTTAAATTGATACCGACCATGCTGATGTTAGTTGGCCATGTGATTACAGTTTGAAGAACTTGGTTGTTTTTTTTTTACCAAAACCTGAGACCGGGCAGCTTTAAAAAATTGGTATGTAGATTTTCCTAGGGAACTTCTACCAAATTTAAGGTTAAGGTATTTGGCATGTAGCATTTCCAAGTGTAACTTCACTAAAATTGACCGAGCCCGGGATTCACTGGATTTAACATAGATTTTGGTCTAAACCAAAGCTTAAATAATTTTCTTCTCAAGGCACAGAGCTTCGATATTTGGCCTGTAATATTGCCAAGTATCACCACTAAACTTGATTAAAACTTGCCCGTGATCATTATTCGCCCCGCCCTTGAGGAACATTTGTTTGACATAGACTTATAAGAAAACGCTTAAAATCTTTTCCCCTAAAACATCACGTCAAGATCTTAGATGTTTTGTTTGAGCATTGTCTGGTGGACCCCCACAAAGTTAGTTAAAATATTGCCTCTAGGGTTGATATTCGGGTCACTTGCTTTACATAGACTTATATAGGAAAACCCTTCTTCTCCAGAACATGGCATAAAGCTTCAATAGTTAGTGTGAAATATTGGCCAGTAAATCTCTACCACGTGTGTTCAAATCATGCCCCTTGGGTCACAATTGACCACACCCAGAGGATCACTGGTTACCATAAAGATTTAGTAGGAAGAACGTGAAAAGTTTACTTCGCTTAAGGCTTAGATATAAAGTACGTACATGTAGCATTGTCTAGATGAACCGTGGGGACACTTGTTTAATATAGACTATAGGCAATCCTATGCAAATCCTCTCTTCAAAAACCACAAAGCCCACAACTTAGATATTGTATGTTAGTAGCATTGTCTTGTAAACTTCTACCAAGGTTATTAAGATCATGTGCCTAAGGTAAAAAATGACCCTACCAGGGAGGTCACTTTTTCGAGGAAAAAGTTTAAAAATCTTCGTCTGCAAAACCACAAGTTCTACAGCTTAGATGATTGGTATGTAATATTGTCTAGTGAACCTCTATCAAGTTTGTTCAAATCCTGCCCATGGCCACGCCAGGGTGTCACTTGTTTTAGAAAGACTTATATAGGAAAACCTTTGAAAATCTTCTCCAAAATCACATGGTACAGAGCTTAGAAATTTGGTATGTAGCATTGTATAGTGGACCTCTACCAAATTTTTTACGATAGTGCTCTGTGGTCAAACTTTAGCACGCCCTGAGAGTCCCCTGTCTGTATATAGATATAGAAATGTCCTAGCTTCCAATGAGCAACTAAGTACTTACCTAGCAACCACTGACTTCCATAGATACCATAGACTTACTAAGCAACCAATGCCTTCCCCTAGCCACCCATGGCTCCCAAAGCAACCACTACCCTCCTTAACAACCATTGAATTCCTGAGCGACAACTTCTTTTTTCAATAATTTATTTATTGTTCATTTACATTTATACATTATTTTGTTTTTGTGTTGCTTTTTTAATACTTTAAGGTATTTATCAGGACTCCATTGGAAAAAAGCTTCAGGACTTTAATGGGCCATCCTAGGTTTAATACACACTTACGTTTAGCTAATTTCTCTTTTAAGTTTCTACATAATAGTTGTTCACAAATGTGTTTATAATCTAGTTCATTTACAATTACAAACAAGTCATTATGTGCATATAAGTTTGGAATATAACAGTCTTTCCTTGCCAACCATGCTTTCTACCATGTTCATTCCAGTTTTTCAAGTATAATCATGGCAAATGATTGTTTACCTAAAATTTATAGAACATCATTTACAAACTACAAATCATTTCAAAATAATAACATTACCTCAGCCTTAAATCCGGGACATTATTTACGCATAAATTCCTTCTGAATTTCTTCCTGCACAAAAAAGCACAACCTTTCAGCATGGCGTCTATCCTCCGTTCAAGTGCGGTATCCCAAAATTCAAAGTAGCGCATACGCAGTACCAATGAAAGGTTATCTATTTTTAATACACTAACTGCCTGTATTTCTTGTGGCAATAAAGGTAGTTTCATGTAATATTTCTGTTCTTTATTGTATATAAATATATTTCACTAGGTCATCAATATGCTAATTACAAAATCATTTCAATGTTCCGGTATAAATGCTAAACTGTACTAATCAAATCATTTTCTTTTCAAATGCGTGGAGAATTTATTGCCTAATATCTTGCGTGAGTATGTCTAAATTGGGAACTCCATCTTACAGACCAAGAGCCAAGGGCCATCCATTTACAATTCGCGTCCCAAAGCGAAAATTGTCTTAAGGTAGTGGGGGTCTAATGGATACTATTCCAAAAGAGCCAAGGGCCATCCATTTACAATTCGCGCCCAAAAGCGAAAATTGTCTTAAGGTAGTGGGGGTCTAATGGATACTATTCCAAAATACATAAAACTTAATATTTTTTATAATCTACATTTGTTAACCGACTCATGTGCAAAATTTAAAGACATTTCACCGTTTAATTTAAAATTCATTTCGTTTTTGTTGCCCTACCCCCAGTGAAGAAATACTGAGCAGATTCAAAAGTACCCTAAAAGTTAAAATAAGTATGTTTGCAAGTATTTGCGTAAAAAGTATAATAAGCAATGTAGAACTACAAAACATGTATAATATTTCTACAAGCTTAACATCAGTAACAAAAAGTATGGAGTAATGCCAAAATCTAGGGTATACAATTTGTCTAATTTTGCCCTGAGACATATCACATATGTAAATATACACGACTGCAGCAAAAGATTCGGAGTAGGGGCATCACTATTAATTATAACACTTTTATGAGTAGTATATGAACTGAAATATAAGCAAAAATGAAAACGTTCCACCGTCTCCTTTTCGAGATATTGAACTTTTAGAAATGAGCACGGTCATTTTTTATATTTCCAAAGTATTTTGTTGTAAGTAACTGTACAGCTTGATAAAATTAAGGAAAATTAAGATTCAGTTCTCAAATCTTGTAAAATGGCATAATTTGTAAAACGGCATGATATCTAAAAAAGAGAAAATATCGAAAAATTTTTTGGCTCCTTCGGGGATCGAACTGAGGACCTCTTGATCTCAAAGCATACGCTCTAACCACTGCGCCACAGTACAAAATAGGTACAACGATAAAAACCAAAGTATTCCAAATGGTCATTAAACAGGAAGTAGGCCTACGCATTACACATCCACAACCTTAATTAAAAGCAAAATTTCTACTAATTACAAAAAGCCATTTCTTACAAAATTCTTTGTCACACGGCTTGGACATTCAAGATGGTCGACAAGATGGCCGCCGAAACCTATAAACTTACACCCGAAAATGACAAAGCATATCCCGAGTCGCTTGTACAGCCAGTTGAAACAAATTTTCAATAAACTGAGCAGAAATATATAATAATTGACAAAATTAACAAAATTTATGTGCAATTCTGGAATAAGTGCAAAACAAACTCCCTTAATGGTCTAAAATTAGTGTTTTTAAAACAGTTTTCCTCAAGTGCAACAGACCTCAAGAAATTCACCAAATTGTGCCACAAACTTTCAAGGACAGAACAATAATTATCAAGCAAAAAAATATTGCCTCAAAATAGTATTTTGGTTGGCGTTGTGGACACAAAATTTCTGTAAAAGTAAGTGGGGTAAGTTAATCCATGACAGTAAAATATCAACAAAAGTAAGTTTCTTTGTGAATTCTGAGCATTGTTAACATTCTTGCATGCACTATTTAACGAAATACAGCTTAGTCTTATGTTATGACGTTAAGTTAAAATCGAGTTTTTACAACATTATGACGGACAGACGGACGTACGACGGACGGAATGCGATCCTAATAGCTCACTCTGGCACTTTGTGCCAGGTGAGCTAAAAATAAGCAAACATCTAGGTAGGAATTTGCAGAAATCGATTAAAAAGGTCGGTTACACGGCACCGCTACACTACATGTTCATATTGAAATTTCAAAACGCTTTTTCATTTGGAAGCGTATTTTTTTAATTTACAGATATACGTGACATGAATTTATACTGGAGCCTTTTTATATGACCATATATTCTAAAATACGTTATTTACATACAGTTTGAAGAACTTTTATTTTTTTACCAAAATCTGAGAGCGAGCACCTTAAAGCTGCTCGCTCTCAGTTACGATTGAATTTTTATTTTAAATCGCCATACTTATACAGAAATATAAAACTAAATGCTGGAATCAAAATATAAGAAAAAATCTAGGTAGGAATTTGCAGAAATCGATTCAAAATGTCCGTTACACGGCACCGCTACACTATATGTCTATATTGGAAGTTCAAAAGCGTTTGAATTTGATAGCGTATTATTTGAAATTTAGAGATATACGTGACAGAAGTTTACACTGAAGCCTTTTTATATGACTATATGTTCCAAGATACGTTATTTACATACAGTTTCAAGAACTTTTATTTTTTTACCAAAATCTGAGGGCGAGCAGCTTTAAAGCGGGATAACATGGTCTCGCTGTGATGCTATCAAGTTTAATCAATGAACATTCACAAATTTACATAATTTCATCATGTATTATACATGTACATGTTAATGAAATAAACAAATTGTGTAGGAGATAAAAATTACCCGTCTGCCATGTCTGACGTTTCATTTTCATGTCCAGAGTTTGTTACTTTAAAGGGGCACACCCTATAACTGATGTCGAACTAAATAACCTCCAAAATATTAATAATATATACTTTCGAAGTAATATAACGTAACCCAAAAGTTTCAGCTATATATTCCCAGTCATTATCGAAAACATCAGCGGTAGGTTAAAAAAATACTGCAGTTCCGTAAACCATTCAATAATCTATGTAAAGTTGTTGTTGTACAATAAAAGGGTGGATGCGATTTATTACAGAAAGCCTCTACATTGATTAATTGTGGTAAAATGAAGCATTTTTCGCCATAGGTTCTTCTTTGAAATTGTATTCATTTATCAATTTACGTTCATTGAACACATAATCTATGTTTCGAGAATATAATCTGCTAGATGTAGGGAGTGCCTCTTTAAATTTTTTTCCGAGACTCATTACCCCCCAAAAAGGATAGGAGAAACCATAGGTTTTGAAAGTAAAACCACCATGCACAATCGAAAAGTTTCCTGTTCACTGTTTGGCTGGCATTACATATAGACTAAAAATATTGACTTCACATAAACTTTAATTTTCACTTTTGAATAAGTAAAGATTTCGGCAGCCAGGTTAATTTGTCAGAAGCCGAATACGACATACAGCCGTGGTAACTTGTGTGCAGCATTTCCCGATAGTATAGTTTCATATAGAGACGTTATCACCCCGGGTATTCGACTACTTCGAACGCAGATGGGTACTACTGACGACAGATGTATATACATGAACGTCCTGACATGTAAGCTGGAAAATACCTAATATCTTCTCTTTTTTATTCATTTTCACAATGTTTTCGTTCAATATGAGATTCAATATATTTGTACTAGGCAATGCTCAATTGTTTAGCTGAAAAATGATCGACGTGTTACAATTGCGGAAATCAGACCAGAAATTGCAATTTTTCGGATTTTTAACAGAATTTTAAGAAATCTAATAATCGAAAGAGTCCAAAACTGCATAAATCGTAAAGCTACACATTTTCTGTAGCAGAAAAAACATATTTTCGTTTCGCTATGACTGATACAGCAGCTGCAACTGACACTTAAACAAGCATGGGGTTCTTTTTGAGGGTACTTATGACGACAGATGAAAATATTATAGGGTACGTATGAACGCAGACGGTGGATACGTAAAACGCCATACGAACTGCAGATACGTAAAAGATGAAACATAAGTCTTACGATGGGAATACTGTTGATAACTTTAGTTTTTGTCTTAAACTGAAAAACTATGTATTAAAAGTAAATTATAAGTCAAGGCTAAATAGAAAACTTCAGTATCATAATGATTTTTGTAAAATTATCTTTTATTAATGAGGTACCGGACTTTTAACTTTTTGTTACAAAATCATAATACAAATTGAGGCATTACTCCGCAAAAATATATGTGACTTACTGCATTTGTATGTATTACCATGAGAAACAAGTATGGCAAGTGTTAAGTGGATACGTTTGTCGGATTTGAAGTTATTAATATTAATAACACGACTTTGATCAACGCAAAAGCTGGGGCGAGTACAACAACCCTCCTCATTCTTCGAACAGTCGGGCTAAAAATGTAATTACAAATGTATATAATATTTTACATTGGCGCTAAATGAACATGTTTGTTCCCGTGGATTATTTGTAGTAACATTGTCTCTTAGTCATTGACTAGTTACTAGTGTATGGGAAGCTTGACATCGATATTTTAGAGACTTCGTTACAGTAGACTTAGATACCCCATTATCAATTAATTTTCTAAACTAGAGATTATCTTTCACGAAAAAAAGCATGTCTCCTATTATTCAGCATCATTCAGTAGAATTGAAAATGCATACCACTAAACTGTAACAATCCGATGATATACACAAGTTCAGGCTTCGCACCAATCACTTCTGTGTAGTTTTGTAGTTTTCTGACCAGTGATACAGGATTAGTAGCACAAGCATATTAGAATATGAGACATCAAAAGACATAGTTCCGCAAAATTCATTGAACTGTAACATGCTGACGAAATGTACAACTACGCTTGACAATGATCACTCATGTGACGTTTGGTAAAATTCAGCTCCAGCGTTTAGGAGAATTAGTACGGACATTATGAAATATGACACATCAGGGTTGCAACTTCCATGGAAATCAATGAACTGGAACATGCCGACGACAATTGTGTTCTAATAGGTTTGGTGAAAATCTGGCCAAAGGTAGAGGAGAAGTAGCAAAAACATTATTAAATTTGAAGAATCAATGGCCATACAATGTAAATCCCCGAAAATCACTGAACCGGATGTGCATAACTAAGCTTGGCACTGCTCAATTGACCTTACGCCAGGTTTCTTGATTGACAGATAATAATCTCTTATCAGACCAATCAAACAGCTAGCTGCTACAACACGTGGCGAATATGGTTACTAGCCGCCATTTTGTCCGACAAACATTACAATTAATCCGTTGACGGACATGCAATTTCAGGTATTTTCTATGTAAGGAAGAGTACTTCTTAGAAATAGATCTTTTTATCGTGACAGTCATATATTTTGTTACCGGGTTTAGTCTCTAAATTTTAAGAGTTTTGTCACGGACCAATTTTATTTTAGGTCCGTAGTGTTGTGACTCTTCATACATTTTAGAGTGATTTAATAAAATGTTTTGTAAAGTGTGTCTTATCAAAACGTGTCATCATGTTTGTGTGTGTGCGAATATATATTAGAAAATTGTTAGTGGACTTGCACATTATAAACTATAAGTGCACATTAATAGTATAAGCCACGCTGGGTCATATGACTACGGCTGGTAGCGAGGGTAAATGACTCCAATTTGTCTGTCAGTCAGTCCGATGAATCTGTTTCATTTGATTTAAAAAACAATTTAGATAAATAAATGATTTTTCTAGCTGGACATACAATTGTTTAAAAACATCTGTCAGAAGTCGTATCAAAATGATATAAATATATATGCTTAGAAATGCTCTGCATATTATCGGTTTTGTTTTACTTATAGAAGTGTCACATTGCCTAAAACATAAGACCCCATAGCATGACCCAGCTCACAGAACCGCTTGCAAAAATTTAGTCTTCCACGAAATATAAAGTTAGAAACCATGGTCACACAGTTACTTTTATTGATGACACATGTTTATACAAATGCTTATTGATATCTTATCTTTAAGGGATTTTCAATTAACAGTATACTGTCAACGCATCATTTAAGAGTATTTAATAATTAATGCGCAGCGGACATAATAATGCTACCGTAAATATTTGATAACGGATTCAATGATGCTTATTAAAATAACGCATATGCAAATAACTAGCTTAAATCCGCAGGCGTTTCGAAAATTTTGTACTCCCCCCCCCCCCGCCCCTTTAAAACTAAATTCACACTTTTATAGATTTACTTTTTGAAATCATCAAAAGGATCATAGTACAGTTAAATATTATCGAATAAAGAAATAAACTAATGATTTCAGACTTAGTTCAATAGAGATCTGTTTGAGCTCGGACTTCGCAGGAGTAGTGCCCCTTGATTTCGGTGGGCGTGGCTACATCTCTCCTGGCGTAAGGTCAATTATCCTAGGTTAAGTGGAAATCTGACGGATGTTATAGGAGAATTAGCCATAACATCATAAAATTACATGTATCAAGGGCGGTTATTCCACTGAAAATCATTGAACCGGAACATGCCTATAATATGTACAACTACGCTTATGTGAAGTTTGGTGTAAATCCGCCACGTGGTGTCAGAGGAGCTGCGTGGACACTTAATGACAAAAAAAGTGACAGACTTGTATCACTAATAAATATGTCTCTCACGGAGGTGGGATACATAATTATTATCAGTATATACCTGCTAGATCCTTCTACATAGACTAAACAACTGCCATACTGAATGTTATTAGTTTAAAACCAATTTTTATCCTGATTGGAAAACACCTATTCATGCTTTCTACTTGTTACACATCTGTCGTTATACGTATCCTCATTTTATAACAATCTGCGTTCGTACGTATCTCCTTCGGTCGTCAGACGTATCCGTTTATCTTCACCCACCTCTATAAATTTGCTTATATCAAAACGATACCACTAATTCCAAAGTCTAGGGCTGTTTGTATTGATACTTTATACATTTGTCTGTATACGTGTCTAAGGTCATTGATATATATTGTTATTATAAGCAAATAAATGTCATATTTGGCAACTTTACCGTTGTTTTTTCAACATTTTAGGGAAATTCTTTATTTAAAAGGCGTCAGTTTATCATAAAACTTCACACATGCTTAGTTTAAACATATTACTACCTATATCAAGCAAAAGGTCGGACCTAAAAAGAGAAATAATAAAACTATCGGGGTTATTCCAGCGTGCCTGTCATGACGTACATGTATATACATCTGTCGTCAGTAGTACCCATCTGCGTTCGAAGTAGTCGAATACCCGGGGTGGTTATACACTAGCTAAAATCCGATACAACTTTAAATGGAAGATTCTATTAAAAATAACGACTCACTATGGGGGTGTACTATATATCTCAGTAGCCAGGTATCGATCGATAAATACAACGTCAGTAGTGTACTTCCCGGCCTTTATCATTGTGATTTGCATTATTTAAAAAAAGTATTTTATTAAATAAATCTACATATTGATCCAAAGTATTTATATTAAATAAATACACCTCAATGCTGTTTAGTTTAACACAATTCGTAACAAAGTTGAAACGGAAATAAAGGTAGCCTACTTTCCATGACTGAATAGAATACGACCGCACATCTCGAAAATTTGGAATTTAACTTCAAACGATAATATATGTATTACAATCCCATCCTTACGGTATCAATTTAAAATGCACACATTTAAATAGACCTGTAAATGTATTTTTACGGGCATGGTGTGACAAAAAGAGTGACACAGACATTTTCCCGACACCTTCATATCCTGCTTCCCGGAATGTGATCGAATGAGTACAAAAGTTATTCTTCTGTTTCACGGTTTTATTTGTAATCGTATATACAAGTGATTACATACATACAGTAATTCCGTTAATTTGTTGTGATTGCAGCAAGTGAGTTAATGTGTCATAGAACTTTATACTAATGATTATCATAATAATGGATGTGGGTAGCCAACAACACTGGAAATAAATTTGCACGCGATAGTAAATATAGCGGTCACATTGACGACATGTACATTGTTACGGTCTAGTTGGAAACAACATGTACGTGTCAAAAACATTCAGTTTTTAATCACACAGTCGTTTTCCCGTCGTTTTATTGTAATGAAATTCGTCAGTATATAATTTTTTATTATTGATTGTGTGTCTTTACATCAAAACGTAAAGTAAAAATATATATTATATTAAAGCGTGATAACATGGTCTCGCTGTAATGCTATCAAGTTTGGTCAATGAACATTCACAAATTTACATAATTTCATCATGTAAAATACATGTACATATTAATGAAATAAACAAAATGGATATGAGATATTACCCGTCTGCCATGTCTGTCGTTTCATTTTCATGTCCAAATTGTGTTGATTTGAACTTTTTTCCGAGACTCATTACCCAAACTCTTTCCCGAAAATAAAAGAATAGGAAAACCATAGGCTTTGAAAGTAAAACCACCATTCACAATCGAAAAGTTTCGTGTTCGCTGTTGGGCTGGCATTACATGTAGACTGCATGGGAACATTGATTTCACAGAAGATAATTTTCACTTTTCAACAAGAAAAGATTTCGGTAGGTAGGTATATTTGTCAGAAGCCGAGAACGACAAAACGACTGAAATTATCAATTAGACAATTTCTTCTCATTGGACAGGACGATGTGAAAAGGGCATTTTTATGGAAAAATTATCACAATGATCATCAATTAGGTAGGATGGTGTACTGCAGTTTTGATGGAAATTTAGCAACTAATACTATTCGTTATATCTTGAAGTATTGAATTGTACATACATGTACAATTAGTGTCCTACGCATGAAGACACTTCAAACACGGCTTGATAATATGTACCCGAAACTGTGCTTTTCGGTTTTATTTAAAAAAAATGACTTCATTAGATAAAAGATGTAGCGTAAAGTTCCGAAAACATAATGCATGTATAATCATACAACCTATACTCATGAGCTTGCGGTAGTGATTTAGATTATCAGCCAGAGATATCATTGAATCATTCACAAAGAAATGACCCCTGTCCCTGAATCAACGCAAGAATACTGCACATGCATATTGCATTTTCTCCCATATAGAGAACATCTCGGCAGATTGTAGCGACTGCAGATTGCTTTGGATTTTTGCAACGGACTGTTATAATTACAAATACATATATCACACGGTAATATAATTGTGTTTTCCATTTTCTTATTTTGGAATTCAGAAACCTTCGTGCGACCTCATAAGAAACCTCGAGTCTACGGGTTCAAACTTTGGTTATGTAGATTGGTTTTACGGCACAACCGAGAGGTTTTCCTTTTCTGACCTTTCGGGATAAACTGAAGTGTCACGAACCTCACGACTTAGTGTATCTCTTGCCTACAGATGGTGGTAATGTTAGCAATATTTCAAAGGGTTAAGTTAATAAATGGATTTTAAACCTATTCAATATTTCAAAGTAAAAAAGGGCTTACACTCTTGTCTTTGGATGGAAGTGATGGTTAATATAAGTATGGCAAGTTTTAAAGCAATATCTGTTATGGTTTTGAAATAAATTGGGGTAGTACGCAAAACTTGACCCAATACGTAAAACGGCTCTAATTTTGACAAAAACCTTGACAGGATTATGTTTCTCTCGTCTGTTGATGGATGTTATGAACTTATGATGGTAAGCAAGTATGGCAAGTTTCATAGCAATACCTCCATTGTTTTGTAATGATTAGGGTGTTACAAAACACCTAACAAGGGTGCGACACAAACGCAAGTAGGATAGCTCCCCTTTTCTTTGAAAAAACGAGCTTAAAAGCGAAGGAACTTAAGTTGGTAATGACGTTCACGAGTCGTACCGCATATATACCTCTCCCGAGTGTAGTGGACCTAATAAGCACGATTACAAACAAACTGGGAAATATTTTTTTAACTTTTATTATCGTATTGTAAACCCATTAAACTTGAAAAGTTTCAAAAACACATTCGTAAGCATTGACATTAGAGGTTAAAGACACTTTCCAACTCTAGTCAATTCCTTCAAAGAAACTTGTTTGGAAATAAAGAAAATTAATAGTCTAAAACAATTGTGCAAACATTTTTTTAATAATCAAAATACAACTTTGCACTTTTCATAATTGCCGTCTAGAATATAACCTGTGAACCAGATTGAGCAGTCTTCGGCAACATTTCGTTGGTGATCAATTGTAAAAACTGGAAAGTATTGTGCAAGAAAGGAACAAAGTCATTTTCATCAAGCAACAATCTTTATTTCCTTCAAAGATGTTGACTAAATTGTCAATCACTAGTGATCTTAAATCCGCCGAAATCTTTTTACCTTGTACATAAGTACTTACTGCAGATTTCATAATAGCGCGCCGTTTCAGTGTTTGTTGCGTATCGATTGAATACAGGTAATGAATGACTAAAGCGTCTGTAGGCGGAGCTACATTTTACACATACGGAGAGCTATCAGATAAAGTGTAGTGAGAAAAAAATATAAATCGGTCATATTGTTTACGGCATTCAATAGTGTTTAGTCGGTGGTTACGTACATGTTGCTTGTATGCTAGAGTCCCATCAAAGAAGGGAATATACGCATACAACATGTTCGTGTAAATCCGGTAGTGTCATTTCACTGGCATAATTTAGTGTAAATATATGTCGAAGTAGAATGAATAAAAATATTGTAAATATACATTCTGTTTCGCTGTTCTATAAATGATCCGATCGCAATACTTCAATATTATGCATTATAAAATACGACTATACTGATATCTTGTTACAACCGCGCATGCTTTGCATGTACTGTATTTGACTTACAAGAGTGCTAAAATGTTTCTGTCGATGCTCTGAAATCTGTAAAAGCAAGAAATGTAACAACGCACATGTCATCAGAGTCGTTGCGTAAAGCTTTCACAAAAAAATGTGGAGCGTTAACCTCTACCGGTAGTCCAACTAGACATAATGCTTGTTTCTTCATGATTTGTATTTTCTAACTTTTGGTGTTTATTTTTTACATCTTTGTTAGCATGACTTTCCTCAATGAATATAAAAAGTAAAATATCATAAAAGTGAAAACTAAAGATAATAAATGCGAGGTCTTTTTTCTAGGACTACCAGTACATCACATTGCCACAGTTGACCTATCGCCAGTACAAATGAAATTTACTTTGTTTTATAAGTAGTTTCGTTCACTTAATTGGTGACGATTACATGTACAATCGAGCCAAGTTTTGATGTTTTCAGTTCGTGTTTATTTTATCGACATACGATTTGACTTTTCGCAAGTTTGTATAGCGATACATTTACCGGAATCTTAGATGGTACACGGGAGTTTGCTATACCTGTATACTGTGCACAAATATTTACATGCAGAGCGCATGTATAATGTATATAATTTACCATAAGTTTAAAGAGTGGTCACTCAATGATCTAGACATTCTTTTATAAATTTTACGCGGTAATTCTATAATGGATTCTCCCATTTTATGTATCGACAGATGTATCGGTTTTTTCGACGTAGTCGTATACTTTTGATTTGAACTTCCGTTGGTATGGACGCGTTGCTAACCAACTTCGTTATAATGTGACCAATCAGAATCTGCAAATTATTGGCTAGCGTTTCGGTACCGGAATAAGCAGTGTACTGCCCGGGAGCCTTCTGAAACACAAAATGTGTATATTTTTTTTATATTATAGTTATTTATAATAAATCATGTTGCAAAAAAAGAAAAAACAGAACACGTTATGTCAAGGTTTCTGGACAGTACGAAGATCAACTTTTGTATTCAACGAGGTGTTGTCCGGGGCCAGACATCTAGCGTCATTGATTATTGGCTAGCGTTTCGGTACCGGAATAAGCAGTGTACTGCCCGGGAGCCTTCTGAAACACAAAATGTGTTTATTACGTCACCTACGTCGACCATCTTTTTTTTTTAAAGATATTACTTGTTTATAGAAAGGAAGGTGTATATGCGTAGGTAAACTAATATGAACTGCTGCAGATTAACGGCCACGGCTGTAAGTGTTCGAATAGATAACAAGTGCTGCGACTCAAATTATCAGTTTCGGAAAGACAATTTCTTCTCATTTTGTGAAAACATGGACAGGACGATGTGAAAAAGAAATTTTTATGAAAAAAGTATCGTATTATCATCAATTATGTAGGATGGCGTATTGCAGTTTTAATGAAAATTAAGCAGCTAATACTATTCGTTATATCTTGATGCACTGAATTGTACATACATGTACAAATATTGTCATACGCATGAAGACAATTCAAACAAGGCTTCAGAATATGTATCCAAAACTGTGCTTTTCGGTTTTATTTAAAAAAAGTATATTTTGACTTCATTAGATACTAGTTCTAGAGTACATTTCCGGGAACATATATGTATTTCCTCCCATATAAACAACATCTCGGGGATTGTCGCAACTTCAGACTGTTCTGGATTTTTGCAACGGACTGTAAATATTAGTACAAATACACATATCACACGGTAATATAATGGTGTATTTCATTGTCTTATTTTGGAATTCAGAAACCTTCGCGTAAAAGGGTACAAAGATTGGTTTTACGACTAAACCTGTCAACAATTATAATTTGATAACAATGACCACAACATCAAAACAAAAATAATATCAAACAGGGAATGCCACGTACCAAAAACGCAGCCTCCCCAAAACGAGCCCCACAGCACCCAGAAGTGCACACCACCAACACACACACACGCACACACACACGACACACACACACACACAATCATGTACACACACACAATACACTACCAACACACACTAGCATACAAAGCAAACACACGAGGACAAAACGAAATTTAAGTCATTAATTCAAGTCATGTAAAGTTTATACGTGATTATGTGTGAACATATTTATGCAACGAACGGGCTATTAAACAGCATTTTATGCGAGACGCATGTGTGTGAATAATTTTTCATCAATCTGCTTAAAGTTACATTTCATAGATAATCTAACATATTCCTATTGTTCTGACCATCACATCTCCCCTGATTATCACCGCTTGCCCCGATATTACCGTTTGCTCCGTGAAAATAGTGTTTTCTCAAATTCTCCATACGTTTTAATTGGCCTTCTCGTCTACGCCCCACTGTCGTCTGCTTCCGGTACAACGGCGCATATATATTACCCATACGCTTCAATATAATTATGTAAGTTATAGGTATATTTGTTCCCTACTAGTAATGATTATTCTTAATTTGCGTATCCAAAAGATGGTTGTTTCAACATTCATCTTTATCTAAGCGGATCTTACGATTCACGTATGACGCCTAAAATGAGGCGACATTATTATTATTATTAATGTCCGAACTTTACTTTATTGCAATTTTGTGAACATTAATGCGCGAAGACCCCCCCTCCCCCTTTTAATTTGTATATGTTGTTTGTTGGGTTCTACCCTAAATCCGAGTGTGAGCTAGTAGTTGGTTGAATCTCGTTGACTAAAACTAACTAAGTTTGGGTTATAAAATGGGCGGAATTTCAGTATTAAACGTTTCGCGTTGGAAATAATGACGGCAAAAACATCTAAATGTTTACGTATAGAGAGCTAGCATGTGGTATTTTTGAAATTACAATAGGGGCAAAATTTAGCCATTGATGCATGTAAAACGTTGATTTTACACCATTGACATTCGACGTCCCGTTGATAGGAAACGAAGTAAAGAATATAAAAATTAAAGCGAATGAAATGCGAACCACACGTTTGAGTACCATTATGCAAGATTTCATAACAATTTGATAAGACCCAACATCGCCTCGTAATATTTTTTAAATTTGTAAAAAGCCTA
This sequence comes from Saxidomus purpurata, assembly GCA_022818135.1. Taxonomy (NCBI): domain Eukaryota; kingdom Metazoa; phylum Mollusca; class Bivalvia; order Venerida; family Veneridae; genus Saxidomus; species Saxidomus purpurata. The sequence goes on along the minus strand of JAFMSR010000736.1, from coordinate 2,772 downwards.
GTGTGGCATTTATGTAGCCTCGAAATTTTAGCCGTTTTCGTACATTGCGATAAAAATACGAAATCCCATCAGTGTGAGTACTTTTTGTAGGACCCTTTACATCCATAGGGTTATATGACTTTAGGCAATTTTCCATAAACACGAGAAGTCCCTGATATTTATTAGATCGTGAAGTGTTTGGTGTCAATGTGAAGTGTTTGGTTTAAGACAGGAACTATATAACTTCAGGTATTTTCATCAATTCATTTATTCATTATATTATATTTTAGCTATTTTGTAAAACTGATCTGTATATTTTCGAACATGTTTTTTTCCCATCAAATTAAAGTACACGTTTTATATGCCAGGCTTTACTGTTATTGAACAAAACCGGAATGTTCCTATGTTGTTAGAAGCCTTGCATCTTCTTAGATATGTTTCGTTAACAGTTAGTTTTCATAATGCGGATGAAAGGATAAAATGATTGAAAAGGCTTTCATCATCTATTATTTTAAAACTGCCTCCGCGTTCCAATGGTGAGGGTCACGAACTTGAAATTTCAGTTACCTCTGAATGATTTAGCTTCATGTGTTCGAGTCCCACTATACGACCATATCTTTTATGTGAGAAGTTGGAAGTCTGGTCATTTCACAGAACAATGGAAAGGAAAACTGTCCGCCTGAAAATAGAAATATAAATAAAATAGAGATGAAAACGGCGTCGAAATACTCGCTTTCAGGCTGTGGCGAAAAAAACAAAGCTTTCATGTTAGCGATTTATTTCTCGATTTTTTAAGGGTGACCGTCATGACAACAACAAAGACAAGGGTATGTGTCATAGGGGCTGGCCCATGTGGAATGTCCGCTTTGTTGCATTTTGCTAACATTGAAGCGGGAAATACCGTGGACATCGTCTGCTACGAGAAGCAGAGCACGTGGGGTGGACTTTGGAACTACACATGGAGAACAGGTACGTACCGCGTGTGCACGTGTCATCAACTTGAATGGGAATTATTAGTTAACACGTGCAACGTGCTTGTCCTAGTTTGTACCAAGTTTTGATGCAGAAAAAACACTCGTATGGTTATTTAGAAACACTGGTACTATTTCCGTTTACAGAAACGGTTTGCTGTTCATGTTAAATTTTAGGGCAAGACCAGTGAAAAAAAGAATGAAATTCACAATTCAGCAGCCAAAACATTGGTCCAAATTTTTTTGCTGAATCTCGATTCATCTTACATAAAGAGTTCAGTGTTAGAAATTCAAGACTCAGATTTTACACTTTGATGAAAGTTAAGAAAACTATGACGCAAACATCTTGTTTACATATTGTTTACTTCAACTGTTGCCACACTTGCACAGGTACTGACGAGTTTGGAGAGCCTTGTCACGGAGGTATGTACAAACATCTATGGTCAAACAGTCCAAAGGAATGCCTGGAATTCCCAGACTACACATTCGAGGAACATTTTGGGAAAGCGGTACCCTCTTTTCCTCCTAGACCTGCTCTACGGGACTATCTTGAAGGTATCTTTACCGAAACTAGTGTAACTCATGAACTTCATTTTTGCGCTTTTTCGCGAGATCATTACTCCGCGAATTCATTATTTTAATAATTAAAAGTTATTTTGTTACAACGGATTGCGTGTTCGCGAATTCATTGTCTCGTGAATTGACCCGGAGATAAAAAAATGCGCTCTTTTCGTCTCTCGAGTTCAAAAGTGTAGTAATAACTGGTACACATCACATCCGATGGATGAAACCAAAAAGTAAGGTTCAATAAGAGTATTTGTTTTAGCTATTTTCACTTTTAATTTAAGGACGTTGGACACGGAAAAGCAAAGTTGATCTAACCAAGTTCATACGATTCAGGACAGTAGTTCGCCATGTTAACTACAATGACGCAGACGACACTTTTACAGTCGATGTCATCAACCTCAAGACTAATGCATCTTCAACCGAATTATTTACTCATGTTATCGTTGCCGTCGGTATATTTCATACCCCAAACGTCCCTTCTTTTCCCGGCATAGAATCTTTTGAAGGAAGAATTCTGCATTCCCACGATTTTCGAGAGGCTAAGGAATTTAAAGATCAGCGGCTTCTAGTTGTTGGTTCGAGTTATTCCGCTGAAGATGTAGCACTTCAATGTTTTAAGTACGGCGCCAAAAGTGCGATCTGCTCATGGAGAACAAAGCCAATGGGCTTCAAATGGCCGAAAGGTATAGAAGAAAGACCATTGGTACAGAAATTTGATGGGAATGTAGCCTATTTCCAAGATAGTTCCTCGGCTGAAGTAGATGCAGTTGTACTAGGAACAGGCTATTTGTATTCATTTCCGTTCATGGAAGAGAGGTTGCTTTTGAAGTCTTCTGTATCTATGTATCCCGACAACCTCTACAAAGGAACGGTCTGGCTTTGTGGGGGAAACAGCAAACTGTTCTATCTAGGCGTAGAAGATCAGTACTACAGCTACACGTTGTTTGACGTTCAAGCCTTGTGGACTTGCAAGTAAGTTGGTTTTGAAATACAAAGGTATTAAAAGTTCGTATCTTCAGTCTAGGGGTATATCTGAAACTGTCAAGCATGGCCATTCATCCATTCAGAGCAGCTGTCACTTAGTACAGTATACCTGAAGTATTCAAAAAATGAATTAAAAAGGTACATTGTATTTGTAACTTGCGTTTACAGCATTCATACTATTGGTGTGTTATGAAAATATAAATATGACGTAACATCTTTCTAATTGTTTTTGTAATAATTTCAATAAGTAGTGTGCTATGGGTCGAAGAAG
>JAFMSR010000735.1:0-43101 GCA_022818135.1 Saxidomus purpurata | reverse complement strand
GATGTTTCAATTTCCAAAATGAATTATATTAAGCAACTTCCTTTCAATTTACAAGTATCCAGATTCTTGTTCATAATTAAACGTATAAGCCTCCCGCTTTTTGTAATACTTTACGCAAGATAATCATTTAAATGGGAAAATCATTCAGGCCAAAAATATAAATAGAAAGTACCAACATTAAGAGTAAATTCTTATATGCCTTTGGTATATTTCTATAGTCAATTCGAGTGCATTAATATGATTAAAGCACTCTGAAAAGAAGGCGGAGTTTCGGACATGGAAGTAGCTCCTTCCGACTTTTCTAATTTACTCCCGCGCAGAAAATAAAATATAGAAAGAGAAATAATATCTGTATAAATACATCAGTCGCATGAAAAAGTTGTGTTTAAGAACCTAAATATCATTTTTGATTGCGTCAAGTAAGCCTTAGAATACATTCACCTTGTTTTCCTTTAAACGGGCTATGAAAATTCAGGATAAATGTCATACAATATTTTGATTCCGGGAGACAAAACAATGAATGAAAACGTTGACGTCATCACACTGACGTCATTACTCCACGTTAAAACGTTGTACAGTTCAGATTAACGGTTCGCTTTTAAATCGATTGTCTGCTTTGTTAGGTTCTGAATCTGACGTCTTCTACATAATGTCACAGTCGGGTATTGTTTTTATATTTTATGTATTAGATGATTAAACTAAAATAAGTTTGTATAATATAGCTATGTATGATATCTTGACTAGTTGCCCGAATAGGGGAGGGAATTTCAACAGCCACTACTTATGCTATTTTACACATTACCGCCGAACTGAAAAAAGGTCTGTTGTAGTTACGATAGTTTTCATAAATTCGGCTTATAAGAATCGAAATAATCTATGGCTTGGAGTGCTTTATCGAAATTGAAGCATTTCCCGTCGGTAATATGCCTGCATAATAATTCACTCGGGCTTCGCCCTCGTGAATTATTCCGCCAGGCACATCACCTCCGGGGAATGCTTCAATTTCGATAAAGCACTCCAAGCCATAGATTATTTCTTAAATATAATTAAATTTATATACTGTTAAAAGAAACTTAGTACCTGCAGGCACATTTATTTAGATTAGAAATCAAAAATACGTTAAAAAGGAATACTGGTAGATTGAGAGGTAGCTACCACATTCAATTATTTAAACAAATAAACTTATTTAAATTAAGAATTATACTATAGAAACTTTTTCAAGTGATAGAGTATTCTTGGTTAACTGAAAATGAGATCAGATCTGCAAACCCTTTTATACAATATAACATACAATGTATATGACACAACTCTGTTGAAACATTTTGAAAATGAAAATATTTATATTCAAGATCTCCATTTACACTTATTCATCATAAAAACTGTAACTTTGAGATTCACTACAAAATTTAAATATTATATTTCTGCTTAAGATATATGAAAGGTAAAATAAGTCTATTTTAACATGACAAACTACGAAAAATGTGACTATATGTCGTTATACACACACATGCAATAGTTTAACTGTAGACAGTTTTGTTTGCTACAATAACATTAGGTGTATATTATAACAGCAGGCATGTTGTCTTGCAGAATTGTTGCATTATATACATAAATCAAGATATTAATTTGTAAACAATGAACATTTCCAGTCTCTTGTAGTCGTTTATTAGACTGTAGCAATTCACTTTCACATACTCTCGTGATCTGGCAAGCCGTTTCAAAACGCAATATGGCAACTCTGTTTTTATGATCTTTCGTAACGCCATTAACCTTCAAAGAACCAATGCTTCACAACGGAAAACTAGTATCCGAGAGCTCCTTTGTGTTTTGTTTGTTCACCAATGAGATAAGCAGTATTTAAACGGTGGGTTATAAACGATTACGTATCACCTTTGAGTCTCTGGGTTCTTGTGAATGCGAAAAAGTCCCAGAGCTATAATTACTAGGCCAAAATCGATACGGCGTCCAATAGCTCCCTCATGAACAACTGTTCCTCGATTGACTGAGACCTACTTCAAGATCAGACTAAGAGTTATTATTTGACCCTTATCGAGCTGATTTCGTTCCATGAATGAGCACAATTCGCCGCGGAAGCCTATCTCTAACGGACAACTGCACCAAGTACCAATTTTTCTAAAAAGGATATATTTCTCCTTTGACACCTTCTACTAAGCTAGCTTAAATTAAAAGGCCGTAACATCCTACATGACCGCATAAGCCTATCGAACTAGTGCATATGCAAATGTTAAGGATAGCCAATTTTCGTTGAGCATCAAGATTTATCAAATGTAATTTTTAATATTTAAAGAATTCATGAAGCAAATCAACTCTTTCACACATAATTATTATGTCAACGAGTTTTTAAAAATGAAGTAATGTGGATCTTCCCTGAAATATACATCGTTACCATGACAGCTAGTGTGTTTAGTGACTTTACATTACACATCCTAAATCAACAATTTTCGTCTTAATACTCGACTATTGTTGTCCCCGTCTGTATTTAGCAACAATTTGTAATCTTAGAGTTATATACTATCCTTCAATGAACTATTATAGTTTGGCTTAATCCACGAACTTTCCTACTAGTTGCACATATTTATTGCTATATGGTGTATGTTTGTAGTCTTTGTCTCAGAGAAAGATTGCAACAAAGCTTTCTTTCTTTATTCAGGTCATATTGCCTGTTTACTTAAACTCAGTTTTGGAAGCATTTTGTGGCATCGCCAAATGTGTATATTATTAACATGCAACTTCTAATCAAATTCTATCAAAAAACCTCACCCTTTTAATTTGGAACAAGACATTGATTGCATGTAAATTGAAAGTATATCACTTTATGTCAGAATTCAGTTCGGAATATCTACCACACACAGACATATTTTCAAAATAACATAATTGCTAAATTAAGCAGAACATCGAAATTATATTGATTGAGATACATGCTCTGATTTAAATATATTCATAAGCTATGTAAGTATATTTTCAATTTCAAAAACTATTCAGGTCTTTGCTTATAAATATACAGACGGATACTGATTGAAATAGTGTACTTTTGAAACAGAAAAACTTTGATTTAGAATCAAATATACATTGCTTTTTTGAAACGCTTTAATCTAAGTGAATGTATATTACTCTTTATTCAACCATTCAATTTTAAACCGACAAAGGCACTTAAACATCAAAGTGTAAACAAGAGTCTACTAGATGGAAATATCTCATGCAGAATAATTTATATTAACTTTTAAGCAAGAGTACGTAAATGTTTAGGTCTCATTTCGAAAATAACAGGAAGACAGGAAATTGAAGACTTGTAGATTTTAAAGGCAATCGTTTATTTGATTGAACCAAACATCGAACGTTAATAATACCCTTTAAGTTATATGTAACGTTTTAATTTAAAGTGAAAGAGAAACCTTTATTAACTGTTGAGTATCATAAATTTGAGAAATGTATTTACTTTGAAACTAAATGTATGAAAAGTCACTGTTTCGCATTCGATTTCTTTTACGAATTATGTCTTGATTTTTGCAGAATACAGACGGTTTCATCAGATGTAGCAAATCAACACACATTAATGTGCTGTAAAATGTAAGATACCTTTGGCATATAGTTGGTTAAAAAAGCTTATGACAAAACAATCACTATTTGATAACACAATACAATGGTGAGCTGATTTGGGCCTTGTGATTATAAAATATTTTTCAAGGTCGACCTCGTTTCGTGCTTTAACTTTGAATCAATATAATATCATATCATGTCATAAAATACTCTAGTATGTCTTACGTGCTTTAAAATAAAAGCTACTTTCAAAATTGCTGTGACCAATAACTCATTGTGTAGTATATATTGATTCTATTTACATCCGATTATTTCTTAATGTTAGACAATACGTGTTACAATGTTATTGATTTATTGTATGATATGTTATCAAAATAAGCGCCATGACCTTTAGGTCTAATGAGGTACACTATACCAGTAAAGTAATATAATTAATAAAACTTGTCCATTTTGAAGCTTTAAAAGGAACACCCGTTTAACAAACCGTAATATATGTCAAAAGTTTTATACAGTCATACTGTATAATTTCTCTAGAGGACCACTCAATATATATAATTTGTACTAAGCTCGTTGACTATTTATTAGAATAGTGTTATTCTTGATTTCATTAGCCAAACGTCAATCTGATAGCTGAAGATTATGAAATGTGGCCGATGTGTTCTGTGTTATTGCAATGGTAGCACACTGGATTCATTTAAGCAGAAGCCACATTTTGAACTTAATGCAATAGATCAGAAAAGCACATGTTTCAAGTGCTCGTTTTAATTTCAATATTATGAAAAAAAAAATACTAGGGACAACGTTCATCGAAATTGTTTAACCTTGTTTAGGCATGCAATTCCAGGACATATTATTTTTACGGACTGGTCAAACGCAAGCAAATGCCTCTACTAGTTTGATGGCTAAGCGAGTTCTGATGATTACTCGATGGAAAATAAGAAACAAAGAGATAAAGAAACATTTATTGGTAACTAATGGTTTGCCGAATGTATATATAATATACACCTAGATAAAAGTTAAACACCCCCTGGAAGTTATATAGTGACTTTAAAAAATTGTATCATGAAATCACCTTCAAGTAAACGACTGAAAAAATGCTGTAAATCCTAACAGCAACCCTCTGCACGAACTAAAAACAGTTTTGTACTGCAAGTGTAAGCAAATTGTCTTAAAAAATCCGAGGCTCATCTGGAGGCATGATAGTCAGGGCCAGGGTGGTGACCCAGGCACAATGATGGTTTACTCTGCTACTAAGCGTATAAAGAACGGTTGCCATCTGAAGAATCAAATTTGCAATTTACTCTAATTCGGCACCTAAAAACTTCCTTTGACCTCTACAGCTCCATACTTAAATGTGTTTTTGATTTCGGGTAAAGCGGCACCCGTTGATTGTTCAATAATATCACACGAAAAGTCCAACAAAATAATACAGTTTTGCCGCTTTCTGTTTGCCAGAGGGTTGCTGTTACGGAAAACATTCTTCTGCCCTGGCTCAATATGACGGTAGTTTCATGATAAAGCTTCGTTAGAGTCACTCTTAAGTTTCAGGGGGAGCTTAACGTTTTTCTTTGTGTATATTAGGCCTTTTATTGAAGACGTTTTGAATACTGACAGCATAAATGTTCAATGATATATCCTTTTCCGAGTGAACATTATAGTATCTTTATTCTTTAAAGTTTTATAAAATATAACGACGGACTAACTACTATTACCCGAATAAGGTTAATAAAACGATCGGGATTGTATTGTATTATTAAATTGTCTGTTTTTGATTACTGTTTTAGAAACTTTTGCTCAAGTTCGGCCAGAACACAGTGTACTGTTGGAACGGATGTTAAACTAATGCAAGAGTACAAACAACAAAATAAGTTATTTATGTTTGTGCCATTCAGTTTTTTTTCTTCAGTTTATAAAATGATTTAACTAAAATTTTCAAAATGAGTTTCCTATCCCTACTCCTTAGTTTTTAAACACATGTATCAAGGCAGCCACAGTGACAGGTACCTCCTAAGTACTTTGAGATGCAGGTTAAAATCACCTCCGAAATCTCGGCAAGATAACAAAATCACAACTATGTTATAAATTGTAGCGATTTAAGCATTATTTCACTGAAAGTCATTATTTCTTGGAAACATGCATGCGTAGCAATAACAACCATTAGCACGACATACACTTCACTATGAAATATTTAAACCAAACATACACAAGTCATAAGCAATGTAAAAAACTATTGTTCTATGGCTCCAGAAACCGTTCAACATTTGTTTTGGGAGTGTGAAATAATCAGTTTTGGGTGGGAATACATAAATACTTAACAATCAAAGGATAATAAATTGTTGCATTGACATTTGAAACTATTTCTTTTGGTTTATTAGAGTTCCAATTAGAAAGGGAGAAATTAAATATCGCTAATTTCATAATTATTTTAGCAAATAATTTTATAATTAAAATTAGAACATGTTATAGCAACGATGAGAAATAAAACTGACATATTTAACAAAAGATGGAGGGAGTTTATGTTATAATACACGTTAGATAGATAAACAAAACATATTAAGTAACATTTTCAAAAGCAGAACATTTCAAACCTTTCGAGCTTTGTAAGCTCTTCACTTTCACTTCATATTTTTTTCTTTCTTCTTTCTCTTTATATTTTTCAATTATAAAAAAAAATCCTTGAAGTATGTGAACTGACATTTCGAGTTTTTAAATATAGTAAAGAGTAACCATGGACTATATCATGTATGTTTAAATATTAGATAAGAATTGTAAACACAGTATTTGGAAGTATATGTACTGAAAGGAAATAAAAATGGTAAAAACAAAAACAAACTATTGCAGAGTGACTGAATGTAACTTGATAAATAATAATGATAACATTGAAGTTGTAATAATTCGTAATTATACATTGACTGTATAAAATGAAATAAACTGGGCGATAAAGATTAAAATCTATGTTTATTGATATTGGAATATCGACATGTTCACAAATTGATAGCGATTTCTGTTGTAATCCCTTTAACATAACCCTTACCACGTGGTCATAGAAGAAAACGCGGGTAGATGCTTTAGCCAATGACAGAACCCGGTCAAGTACTACCCAAATGAAAGCGCACTGGTCAGATCTGGTTGTAGTCAGAATATAGAATATATCTCATTTGTTAAGAGGGTTAACTCAAACAATTTTTAGTTGTACTTTCTGTAGTTCTTTGTGGTAAGCTTGTCACATATCATTGTGTTGGATAAACTATAAATAGTATCTTATTTACATGAAACGGTAAGGTAAGTGATTACTTTGCTATGCGTACAAAACAAAACAAAATAGTTTTCATGAAAGTAGATAAATAATGAAAAAATTGCAACATTTACTTCAGAAGCAATTATATTTTCATATCAATATAAAAAAGGTGATTATGTCATGTGAATTGTTTCGAACAATTTCCCGACTCTCAATTGCAACATATTTTTAAAAAGTTCAATATATTCTCTGCAAAATGAATAGAACATGATATTGCAAAGATGTTCCATCATGCTACATGACCGAACCTTTATTGATAATCACTGCTGCTTATTTTTTAGCAATTAATACGTTCACACGTCCTTATTTGGCAGGTATTGTGATTTAACTGTAATAAATATTTTCTACTCATCACACTATCGTACTTCCGTTAAATAAATGTTGCAAATGATTTGAACGTGATATCACGCAGACTGACCGAATCCATGTTGAAATAGACTTACGCGCATTCTGAAATAATTGCAAAAGTTTGCAAATTTAAATATTATCAGCCACTGTTTTTACTTGTAATATAAATTCAATAATCAATTATCGTTCACTAAAACTAACAGCAGTGCTCGAATCACAGCTTTGGGTGATTTTATTGATATATTATCTAAATAGTTCGCTTAACGTTGTCCCTGTTCTTGTCATACAGGCAGTATGATATCCTTGTGAATACCAATATTCCTTAAAGACCTTTTAACATAATTACGTATTTCATTATCGCAGATTAAAAAGAAGATTTTTCGTTGATCATAAAGTGTAGTATGAGTAAAGAATTTAATGTAACACTTCATATTTTAATTAAAGCTAAAATGATTTAGTGCAATCATTAGATAAGCTGTAACAGTATAACTGTGCATTGTGTTAACCTGATCCTCCTGACCCCTAATTGTTTAGTTTCACAGTTGATTTACTGTCTGTATGCATCTTCGTTTTCCATTTTGCGAATCTGCACGTGAAATATTTATAAAAGAACGAATATAATAATAATACTAATAAAAAATATGGTTCAAACCGAAGCATAATAACGATCAGTTCGATATTACAGTTGGTAAACCGTGTGTGTTCGAGTCCTGCAAACAAAAGTGAAACCTCCTTTTATTCAGGTTCAGCCACTTGATTTTAACTTTATTTTCGGGCATAAAGTTTTATTTCAACTTACTCATTTTTTGTATTTCAACTTTTTGAAAAAAAAAACCTAATTTCTGATGCACGTGTATTCCGAATTCAGCAGTTCTTCGTTTACATATCAGATATAATCAATTTCAAAAAAATCATTCAGTTAACTTGATTTGACACCTCGTATTGCCATGCTTTCAAGTGTCAAAAATTCTGCACACTAATCACTTGTCTACGGGCTGACAATGTATTAACAGTACACAAACAATTGTAAACTGACGAAAATTTACGTATTTGGTGCGGAATGTATCACTCACGGAAATTTATTATTCAAGGCAAATACTAAATTACATATTCATGCATAAATGTTAAATACAACATAATTGTACAGACATACATACATTGTTACTATATAATATTGTTTATTTAATAACAATATTTATGAAATAAGCCAAAATTGAAAATCAGCAAACTGGAGTTGTAACGTGAAAAGACAGGAGCATAATTGTTTTTATTATATAGCTTCAATTAGCAATCATATGTATGAACCATGAATCAAAAATAGGTCAACTATTATAGTATATATCTAAAGACTATGTTACACGCATAATATGTGTCCTCTAGACATTAGGAGGTTAGGTCTTAAGCATTATGAGATTGTCTACCTACACACTTTGCTTGTAACGTGCATGGTACTTTTTTAAACTATGTCAGGTAACATTGTTTTTGTTGTTTTTAAATATGCTGTATTAAAAACCACTTACAAACTGAAAGGTAATTAACTATATCTGAGCAAAACAAGCCGTGTATGTTCATGTTGTTACTGGCTAGAAATACTACATCCCGCATGATAGCAACAAGATTTGGCTCGACATAGTTTGAGAATGCAAAAGTTCGCAAATGACACACTTGAATTACAAAACTTAACGGTTTTTCTACTGCTCTATATAAAAATGTTTTCGAATTTCACCTGGCTCCTAGTAAAACATTCAACCGCTTTCTAACTATAACCTATTCACCGTGTTAGTAGACGTGCTTGCCTAATGAATCAAATTAACATTATACGTGTATTGATTATAGGTCATTTTTAAGGCCCTCGCAAAAATATATCTTATCTATGTTTTTTTACTCTAAAATACTTCAGGAAACTGGTTTTATCTAATTAATGGCTGTAATTATTATTGATTGTTCTTTTTATGATAATCTGCCGTTGTTTTATAATACTCAAACTCATGCTTAAGTTGAATTATAAGATAATTATTCTAAATAACTATCATTGAAATGGTTAAAGGCACTTTGACTAATGAATGTGGTTGTTGGTGGGTTTTGTGTTTTATAGTGTTGTGGGATTGATTGATGTATTTAATTTAAGATCAAACTTTATGTCAAATGACCTTCCGGTAAGGCGTCTCAACCCGTCAAAATGAAGCCGTTGTCTCCCTTAGCCAAAAATGATGGAAGATCACAAGCGTGATTGATACCGATAACCCGTTAACTAATTACATATGCAAAAACACAATTTAATAGCGTGGGCCTCCAAAAAGTGTTTGAATGCATTCATCAATGAATCCTGATTTTTGTTTTTTAATAATTTACAATTAAGACACACGTGAATGAAAATAACATATTAAGAACAAAGAGTCTTCTTATACAATGTTTTTTTCTTTCTCTTACAAAACGTGCAATTATCTATGTTTGTAAACAATATGTTTGCGATCGATTAGTTAAATATATTTCCGAGTATAAATTTTGATCATTCCGGCGGAATTATTTCAATGGCAGTTTTTCCCTTCCCTCTGATTGTTAAACGGAAATGTTTTCATAAATATATTAACATAATTTCAAGTACAAGCTGCCAAGCAGTTTATGAAGTGCGCGTATAATTGTTTTAAACTGAGAGGAAGGAAACAAAAGTATTTCAATTGATAATTATATCTAAATGAAAACTAAAAAAACATATTTGGTGAAAGTAAATAACTGACAAATACAAGATAATGGAATCTTTATGTGTACGCCGAAAAAGTCTTATTATCACTTTAGATTTTAAATGATATGTTGCCCTAAAATTACAAAGACACATTTTACAGGTGAAATCGAACAATTATTTGTTCGAACAACTCCCCTAACGTATAAGTATTGCTCAGTTTTATTGCAAATAAGACGAAACACTGTCAAAGAACATGTTTTCGTGTAGATACGACACAAATACGAAAGACATGTATACGTCAACATTGATTTAGACAAAACAGAATACACTTATATCAATAGTTATCATGAAAATCTGGTGGTCGATAGTAGATTGTTTACCAGCTATATGCTGTAGGCTGTTGATTCCTTTTATTACAACATTAAATCTAAAGTGTTTTATTCTTAAACGTCTTCTGACACACAATATTTGTCTTCATTTGCAAAATACACAAATCATGTAGATCTACGCCTGAAGATTTTGCCTTATACAATTTACATAGTTTAAGACCTTTACTATTATTTCACAACAATGTTAGATAAGAAATAAGGGACCTTTATAATCTGAATACCGAATTGCATGACCGTACTTTTCAGTGTATTTCAGGACAGCCAGGACTTGCATTTTGTTACAATGAAGGATTCCAGGAATTGAACAGAAAATTAAAAACATCAAAATTGTGTGCGAATATATCAGAATATAGTTATATCAGAATATAACTTAAATCTTACAAATAATGACAATTAAAGGATGAGACCAAAGGTTCATCAAAATGCATTGACTTTACGGCCTTGGTTGTCTCGCTCTTTCGGAGAAAAGGCGATACAAAGGGGTCAATTTGACTGTCGGTCCGGCCGTCATATAAACCTAACGTTGGCTATAACTTTGTAATTTCTTAACATTTCCTCATCAAACTTTACAATTGTATTGCTTATGACAAAAGGGTCGTGATGCCGCCAAACTTTGTATGCCAAGGTAATATTTTACACCTTTTTGTACATTGGTTATTCTGACAAAGCGTAAGAGGGCGATACAAGTGTTCGACTGGACACACATCTAGTTAATGCATGTATTATCCTGACGCATCAGCCGAAATGTTGATGATCATATAAATCATAGAGAAGAACATGACTGTGTTGTTGATGAAGCTTCCATTATATCACTTATTGTACTTAAATTCCAAATCTTGTGTGTTACCGGGCACTGTCATGCACATATATCAGTAACCACCTGAAGTATTAATATTTAAAACTGTTCTGTAGTGTTCAGGGTTACTCTTGACTTAATAGTTTGCTCCTCACGGTCCTTGTTAGCACTTTGATAATACACATATTCTTGTCTTTGCCTTTTACTGCCCACACTTTTGTCTTATTGGTAAACACTGATAAAAGTCAAGCAAGCTTTCTTATGGACAGCTCTTGTTATATATTAAAATAAATTATGCTAATTCTAACCCAAGCATGATGTTACTTTGTTGTTTTTGTGGGGTTGGTCCAGATACATTGAGTATCTTGGCACTACAGACATTACTGGTTCTTTTACAAAAGAACACGCAGCCCCGGTTTGACGACTTCATCAGCAAAATAGCTACTAGTATTAATGTCGTTGATGGAGCAGGAGATCAAACTGGTAACTTGTGGCTTACTAGTCCAGTTTGTTATATGATTGGATTATGAATCCAAATATAAAGATCAGTTAAAAGAAGTGTCGTTTTACAGTGTACATGAATATGAAGTTTTGTTTAAAAGTGTTGCCAATTATCAGTACATACCGGGTAATTGATACATACACCTGGGAAATGTTAATACCATCAAACCTTGAAATTAATTGATTTTGTGACAGAAGAGAAGAGTAGGTAAATATGTTGATAATAATCATAAGCTAAAAACAAATGTAATACTTGGCTAACTGATTCTTTTACTGAAATATTTTGGTAGCGCGGTGGATAACGCTCTGGAATACCGATCAGGAGGTCCCTGGTTTAAATACCGTGCAGGGCACTGGAAATTTCAGAAACGCGTTTCAGTGTTTTATACCATATAGATATGAACTAGTTAGAAACACAAAGGTATTCTCAATTGTATCGGTACTATACACAGGACACATAAAAAATCCAAGGGGTCTATTTGTAAAAGAGCTAGGATCTGGTACCTGGATTCCCTGTTATTTGCATCCGTCTTTTAATCCTGATTATGTGGGGAGTCTTGGCAAATTCACCCGGGACAGGGTCCATATAGTGATGTCCGGACTCTGCCTGGGGAAAATCCTAGGATTGACCGAGACTGTAAAACAATCTAAATGAAGTTTTCTTTATCGATTTTATTTATTTCCAAAATAACATTAAAGTGAAGAAGAGAGAACTATAAGCAACTTGCTCTATGTTACGTTTTATTTCTGATAGTAGGCCTACTAATAGCCATGAGAGGTACCGGTTTATAGCATTAATAGTTTGCGAGATTCTGGTTATATGGTAAATCAGGAATGTTACATACAGGATCCCTTGTAATGGGGGACTATTTGCACTTAAACTAAGTGACTAGGTGCGGCTATTAAGTGATTACTGGCCGAAGTAATTTGGCTAAGTGTGACACAATTTCAGTATTCATACTTTACTTTTTATCATTCTTTATTACATCATAATCACAGGGGAGGTGCTGAATAAGTTCCACCCATCGCCTGGCCAGCTCCTCAATCCTCAACCCTCTTTATAGGCCTAGCCTAACTTGTCATGACAGTATCTTTTAAATTGATACATTTTAATTTATTTAAGATTTTGATGATACTTCCAGTGTACAATACCAAAAATGGAGATATGAAGTATAAACTAACTTAAAGGTCGACTACCAAGCGAAAATAAAGTGACAGTTATATCAATGGCAAGTACATTACCTTATGCAAGACACTAAATAATGAAGATTGTGAGGTTAGAGTTTACAGAAAACGTTTGGAACACAAAGAAAAGTATGTGTATTATGTTGAAATCTCAGTGATTTGACAAAATGACCACCCAGGTCTTTTTGACTTTCTTCATAATGCATTGAAAAATGTTTGTACATGTACTATGGTTTATTTAGAATTTCTACATACAAACTTTCATTTTTTATTAAAAATAACTTATTTCTGTGTTTTTAAAGTATATTTGAATTTTCGCTTTCCTTAGTATTGGACCTTTAAGAATTAAACATTTCCAAAATGTGTACATTTTTTTTTTATTTGATCAAATGTACACGTGTGACCAGTTATTTTCTAACCTAGAACATTTCCAAAACGATGTCACCATTTCGACCAAATATATGTCTAGGTTATGCCTTGAGAGTGATGTAAACAAATGGCGAAAGCATAAATGAATATGCCCTAAATTGGCAAGGAATCTATATGCGCATGCGTAATGTCATTTTCTCGCAAATGTAAATTCTCGTTTCACGCTACGCATGCGCAGAAGGAAATTATTGTTTCACGGATACACGGTTAAACGTTCACCGCATGGTAAACGAACGAATAACTTTTTTCTATCACGAAAAAACGCTGGCGATACTGTAAATAACACATGCTTATTTAGTGCATAAATGTTGCAAAAGTTAAGAAAAAACAATTCCGGAAAAACAGTTTATTATTCGTACGAAATTTATTTCCATTTCAATATTAAATAGCCATTAAATAAAAAAGAAAAACTTGCTTCATTCTAACAACTTATTCACACAGTTCATCATCATGCATATCCTAAAAAGATATGAATAACTGCTTGAAGATGTCCTATTGCGCATCAACAGTCGACATCGGATAAGCGGTTATATCAGCGGCTTCTGTACATTTTAAATTATTCAATTTTTAATCAGTCAGTTGGTATTTCGTGGGAAATCGCTACAAAGTCTTCATGTATAGGATGTTTTCAAACTTTACAATCATCAAAAACTTGTACACGTTTGCAACTCTTTAAAGTCTAGTTAAACAGTGTCAAACGAATTTTGCAAGAAAACAAAGTAACAAATTATGCAATAAATGGTACTGATGGATTGGCATTTGAAGTACTTTTAGAAAATTAATAAAGCAAAAGCAAGTTGATAGCCTATACGGGTATATATTGTTATCAGAAAGTGGCTATCTTCAAACTACCAGTTTATTTACTTATTTAATTCATCAAACGATTTCCACTTCAAACAAGTAATGCTGAAATGAATTTCTCAACATTGTTGGCCGGAAAGAAGAGCAATACAATCAAATACAAAATAGCAGATCACTTCTAACTGTTCACTTCTATGCTTGATTTTCGTATGAAGATGTAGCTAAATGTTTTATTGACTCTATGCCGAGTTGGTGTGAACTACAGTATCGTGATGTAGTATTCTATGTGAGACA
Source organism: Saxidomus purpurata (assembly GCA_022818135.1). NCBI lineage: Eukaryota > Metazoa > Mollusca > Bivalvia > Venerida > Veneridae > Saxidomus > Saxidomus purpurata. The sequence goes on along the minus strand of JAFMSR010000735.1, from coordinate 28,819 downwards.
TTTATGCGTACAGCATAAATTCGAGTTTGTTTACATCAATAACATATAATTTGACGTCTGTACAACAGACGTTTTATAACGGTATTATGCCTTGTTTGTTGTTTCAACATGTTTTAATAACATGATAAGACAGAAAACAAGACCAAGCAACAAAAAGGTCATTGTTTATTCACTAGCTCGCTCTGACCAACATTACTCGCGCTGTTCAACGTGAATCCATAACAACTGTGTGAAAGCTAACACTTTTTAAACATTAAAATGTAGAAGCAGGCGTCGATCTTATTTTTTGCGTCTTTATTAACCAAAACTGTCATTATTTGACGAGCGAGGTTGCCGTTTGATATACATATAAAAACAGTTGGTTATTTAAAATAATGGACGTAATAACGGCGTGGTCGCATTTTCGGTGTGGTCGTAAACCTACTCGTTCTAAACGTAATTCAGGTACGCACCTTGAGAGCAATAGATTAATTCCCGTGTTAAATGGATGAATTTGGAACAAAATAGTCCATAACCCAAAGCCATCAATTTATATCAGCTATTTGATTTTCTTTTTAGACATGCAGGCGGGCGTTTGCCTGGATACACGACTAGCATGTATTGATGTTACGTATACTTAACTAGTTATATGGAATAAGCCTCAGTAGTTGCTTTCGAAGATACGAAGGAATTAAATTTGTACTGATATGATTTTTATAACATAAAGTATACTTTCTCCAGTTACTTTCAAGAATAATGCCCCCTTTAGACTCGATGCATTATAAAATTAAGGTGAACAGAGGACAGCTGTTTATTTCTAGTGAAAACTACAGAGTATGCGCGAACGTTAAACTATATATTCTTGGTTATATTTTGCCGTTACGTGCCAGTTTTGATGTCACCAATGATGTCAAATAAATTACATTCGATAACAAATTCCACAAGTACGTGTTCTTCGTATGATCAATTACATATTCCACCTCTGATAACCATTCTTTTATACACAAACTTATTGAAATTATGCATCTATACTGACGCTTAAAATATAATGTTCCCGCGGCAGTCTGGAACATTTGCTGACCGTTTTGTTAAGGCTCAACATTATAATGAAAATCAAACAACTGTTTTGACATTTGAACATTGTAAGCTACTAGGGATAGTATCGCTATTGACAAATCTTGAATAAATGTATACAGTGTATCTTTACATCGAAATATGCAAAACAGATCATCTGCCTTTACGAAACTGAAACTGCTTGCCTTTAACAACTTTTTCGATATGTATTGTGCGTCAGTTATATATTTGAACAGCTTGGTACAGTACCGATATCAGGTCCAAATAGTTTTTCATTGATAAATTTGACAAACCTTAACCATGAAACGAATCTTGTTGAAAATGCATTTGGCCAGGGGTCTTTTTTGTGTTTTACTTGACATTTAAGGATTAACGACTCAACATCAAGGGTATTAGGCTGAATTAAAAAGGCTAGCGAGTTTTAAAGCAAAACCAAAATGTAAAAAATAACAATGGCAATGACGTTTGAAAAAGTATTGTAGCTTTCCTTTTGGAAGATACTGAATACATTTGCACAAGCTGAAATTATGCAAAAGGTGGCGCCTTTGCTACATGTATAACATAACTGTATGACGTTAATACTTTACAACTCTGTACTGTATGGCGTGCTCAACCTTGACCGCTTTTTTAGTGAAGATGTAAGTGTCGGATACTAATACTAATCTTAATCGTTGTCGACCACTTTTGGAAGTTAATGTTATTGTTTTGTTCAATAGTCTGGAATGTGTGTTTTTATAGTAAGCTTAAAATTAGTGACCCTAGCGTCTAAGGTCTTGATGATACATACAATTAATACGTGTTTAAGGCACGGACGAATTTGTTTAATGTGTAGATGCCTTGATGTTTGAAAATTATGAGTTTCTTTTTTTATTTGTGTCTTTTAAAAGACTCACATTTACAAAGTTAGAATATGTTAAGTCTGCGATGCTAAAAATTGCATGTCAAGTTTTGCTTGCTGTGAGGTGTGCAGCAGCTTTATATAAAAATTGCCTTAATTCTGGAAAAATAAGGTCCAAAAAATATTTTTTGACAATTAACACAATCTTTAATTTTGAGTGAAAACGTTGTTACCGCACAACGATTTTGCGTTTAGTTTTCATCAAATGTTGTTTTGATAATTCTCCAACAAATGGTATGATTTCAGAAAAACTGTGACTTTCAAGTTGATTGCTAAGGAAAATGATAACGCAGTTTTGGTAGTATTAGAATTGCGAAAACCTAACATTGTCTCAAGTAATATCCAACTAAATCAAGATAGAAATAAATATAAACATGTATCTCACTTATTAAGAGACCTAGTGCTGGTATCAAGCCTATCAGGCCTATCTGTTTACATCAGATGTGACTTTACTCCATGTCTAACAAAGCCATACATGCGCAACAGGAACTTAAGGTCCATTGTTCGAATTTCATCTCGATCACCAGGTGTGTCCCTTGGCAAAGACACTGATGCAACACATGGCTCACTCCATCAGGCTGTTTGTGGGTAGAAGTGATAAAAAACTCGCTGTTTCTCTCTTCCGAGCGTGATGACATCTATAATGTGTGTTCGAGAGCGATTCAATAAGATACGGAGCTTTCTTCGTAATAAAACTAATATAAATTCCGTATAAAGCATACCATAAACAATTAGTGATATAATTTAAAAATATCATTCATACAATCGTGGAGTCTATGAAATAGATACGATACTGATGCCTTGTGTGTATATGTGGAGACTATTATGGTTCTTTTTTTTGACCTGCAACACATTTTATACATTGTTTAGTTTATACATTGCAAAATATGCATGCATGCAGTAAAGACTGGCATCAAATTATACCATGCATTGTCTCCCTATCCCTACCGTGTGTTGGTTATATGTCTATTCCGGTCATAGTCTGTTTATAAGTAGCACAGTTTGGACTGTTGAGTATGACATGCGTAGTCTACGAGTGTGTAGCAAATTGTGATCTATAGGTACCTTCTTAGAAAGTGTAAGTGTACGGATAAATAAAAGACATAGACAAATACGTTCTTATGCCATGTTATGTGTTCCATATATATGTCAATGACAAATAAGTTGTCTTAGTTACAATAGTGTTAAAGAAATAATTCAACGTTGGATAAGATCCAATTATTTTCCAAACGTGTGTATTAACTTCTGTTCTGGTCAACAAAAAGTAGTCAAATTAATATTCCCTTCCTGTATTCATAAAAATACATGCCAATAAATATTTCGAAAACAGCGTAATATGTGTAAAATGACGACTCTTCTTCAATGTTTCTGTTATCTTTGTAAAAAAAAAACATTGAATTTCATGTTTGTTTCAAGTGCTATTCGGCACGATATAATCAGCAGTACTTAAAAAGTTTGAGAAAAAACGATAAACTAATCGTGTCTGCACTAAATTATTAAGTTACGTACGACACGCACACACCCTGGTGCACAACTTTAAACATGATTACAATTAGTGTAAGGTTTCATTACTCTATGACAAATAGGTTTGGAGTTACGCGCGATACAATCTCAACAATACAGGTGTTTGCTAAAAAAAACCACAACATTGTAATAACTGGGTACGACACGAAACAATTATTCTGTGCTATCCCGAATATTAAGTCTTGTAACCGTTTAGAGTTACGCCTGACATAAATTATACATGCTGAAGACGCACATAAGAACGGGCAGGGTTAGAGAAACATGTCCTTCCCCTATAAAAAGAATAGTCATTGTGTTTGTATTAATTGCAGTTTATCATGTTATGTCGCAATCATTGAACTATTTGTATTGTTTACTGTCTAACGATTTTGGATATCGGCTAAGACAAACAACTATTACAAAACTAGACAGACATATACGTAGATATAAGTGTGTACCTTATATGATGACAGTGGAATCATTGACTGAGACATAATAAAAAACCGTTCAGTACGATGTAATGGTTTTACATATCACAAGCTTTCGTATACTAAAAAAGCATGAGCACCACATTATTGTTATGAAAGGAGTCCTATTGATAACTATTGATATTAGTATGCTTATGTTTTCTTAAAGCCACTGTGTCCTCTGATCATTTATTTGATTTACACAAAAGTGATATTCTTTAATTCGAAACATCATTCGCAAATAAATGTTCACGTACATGCATGCTGTGCATAAAAGTTCGTTTATTCGGTTAACTAGAAGATATATGCAAACGAAAAAAAACGTTTATCAAAATCTCTGTACTGACATTTGTAATGATTCAGTCAGTAAACAGATCACGCATCGCGTTCTTCTAAAACCTCCGGAGCGAAAAATAGATAGATGCTAAAACAAATAACAAACATAGAGACATACTAATTGAGCCATGTATAGCACACCAATACCAGGGATAACAAAACAAAGGGGAAAAGAAACTTCACCCCCAGAGTCAATTGGAGATACAGCAACAACTCCAGATCTTGTTAATCGATCATTCACTGAGTTAAGGACTATTATAACGGTTATGTTATCTGATATACGTGCCATACCTTTGAATTGTGTTATACGTTCTTACTCTTGCATACGTTTTATTCTAACAGGCTTAACGGCAGCTAGGAATGAACTTGATTCTTATTTTCTGCCACATTAATTAAAATTAAATTCTGTCAGGATGTACCGAGTGTCACTTTTTATAAGAACCGTTAACAATAGAAATAAACAAGTGTGTAAGATATATGCAATGTATCATTTTTGACATAAGCATAAGCAACACAAGTTTCCTTTAGCACATGGTACTTTACTATTCTTGGAAATTCTGCCATTACAATTTTACTAAACATAATTAAGCTTCAGTTATTTTGCTTGCTCGCATTTGATAAAGGTGTCTCTTTAATCATTCACGTCGCAGCTGAATATCAAGCCATGTGTTGCTTTCCAGCTCAACGTATTTTATGCTGTACAAACTGCCGTCTGCAGATATTGATGATGTTTTATAGTTTAAGGCAACCAGAGCAGACATTCAATCAGTGTCCTGATTTCGTTTCACTTTCAAAAAACATGTTATTGTTTATATTTTCTATATCCATTCTAATGCATGAACACTTTTCTTTTTCTCACTTATAAGATTAATTGATGCACCCGGTAACGCGTTGAGAAAATGTAATGAAACTACTTATTTTGCAATTAACTGTTTTCGAAAGATCATTCATTTTAACTCCTGTATGAGAACATTAGTATAACTACAACCAATTGATATGAATTTCTATGAGAGCTTGCACCTTTTTGATAAAGCGTTAAACCTGTTACTGTCAGAACATTAAGAACGATATTGATAACGTTAATTAGAAATAACCTTATGTAATTACAGTGATAAAGAGAATCCCGAACATTACTGATGACACTGGCATGTTTTAGTGACCGCTAGGTTAACAATTTGCACCTTTTGTTTTTGTCAGCTTTGAAATAATCATGTGTACTATCATCATCATCATCATCATCATCATCACCATCATCTTCTTCACCATTATTATTATCATTATTATTCAGTTCGGCATGCAAAATAAACATGATATTATACAATCTTTTAACACTGCAACTCTAGTTCAAGTTGCATATTAAGTTACATTTATTTTGTTTCGAACCAAAAATAAATTAACAGGGCAAACATATTTTAATACTTAAAGATATCGTGTATTTAACGTTTGACGACAAAATTAATTTCTTTAATAAAGTTTAACGTGATGCATGTATATGAAATGCTTCAAATACTAATGGTGCAAATAATACGGAGACGCATATTTTCAACAACCATATGTTAATTTCATATCATTAATTAATAGTGCATATCATACATGCAACAGTAATACTAGATAAATATGCTGTACAAACTCTACGTTTAAAAGTACACTTCTTGTTACACGTACGATACATAGTAGCAACCTCTGTTTCATATATTTGGATTACAAGTTGAGCTTTATTTTGTAAGATATTAATTGTATAAAGAAAGAAAGAAAACTTTTATTTGAGGAATCTATACATTAGTAACGGACTCATATAACATATCAATAATTGTCACCATGGCGTAAATAGACACGCTAGTATAGTAGTAACTAATTTTTTTCAACTCTTAAAGACCGATGTTTCTAATGTTGGAACAGGCTTTTTCGCACGCTGAAATGTGGTGGTAAATACTACATACCAGATGATAGAATCATTTATGTGATACTAATTAATTTGATTTATGTCGCCCACATACTATTTATTGACATTACCATTCGATTGTGTACAAAATTAGATGTAAAATAGAACGTTAAGTGTTGAAACTTATTTTTTTCGTACATGTGATACCATATTGAGATTCATTTTGTTCTGTCAACTGACAGAATTATCTTAACATTTAGCAATGCCAACAGAACAAATCTACGCGTCCGCTATAGATATCAAACAATACTTGGTTTGCATAAGTGGAACGGACAATGCAAAGCATATATTTCAGAAATAATCCATGATTTTGATACGGTATACCGTGAGTCTGTTATAAGTAAATTCGACTACAATAAACAAACATCGCCCTTAATGACCCCTAGCAGTTTCTCCTGATACATACATTTAACCTTTAACCAGGGAAACTATGCACAATCGTATGACTAGACAGTTTACCAATTGCTGTACAACAAAATTGTGAACAATGACGACCTACCAGAAGAAGCTAACTTCTGCTGAATTTTAACGTACGATTATATCATAGTTTCTTTTTTGACACAGTATATCATAGCCATGAATGTGTTCAACAAGGATTTTCCAAATACACTGAAGTCTCTGGAATGTTAAGGATGCAAGATGATCTTAAGTAACATTATGCCTATCAGGTGAACAAATAAAATCTCATTCAAAATCAGGTTTCCTTGGTTATGGGTATTTGTGTTGGCTCGGTTAGATAATGTCCGCACATCTTATTTAATTGGGCGTGCTTTGACTAAATATCAATCCATTTTAAAGTGACATTTTATATGTCAGAAAACTAAACATGAAGCTTGTTTTGATGTTAAATGTTTCTGAATTGATGTTGACTTATAACTTATAAACCGTCATAAACGTTTGTGTTTAAACTGTTCATTTTCCATATAGCCCCAGTACATTCGAAACGAAATTTAACGTTACGTCTTAGGTAGCTGCAAAAGCTATCATACCACATTTTGTGATTCTGTGATGAAAAGTACTTATGTACTGTAGTATCACAAAGAAATAGTTGTTGGTACATGATGTAACGAATGTTTGACTGAAACGAATATGTTTCTGAGAGTGTTCGAAAAGTATTTAGTGAGTAGTTTAATAAGCTGTAGAAAGTTGTCTATGATGCAAACAAATGTCACATTTTTGTTTAGGCAAATTATATGCGGAAGGTAATACTACATGGCATTGACTGGTTATAACAGTTGGTTTTGAACAAAAATCATGTACTGCACGCTGTATACATGATTTCCATTTTGCTACAGTTTAGAAAACCAAAAAAATTATGTTATATCAATTTTAAATAAAAAAAATAACATTAATATAATTAATGTTTTGTATTCTTAACACTTTCGTGTAAGTTTTAATCTGCATTTATATGCCCCTACATTGTAATTAAGTTCAAACAAAATATTGTATTCGTCCTCAAGAAAAAGATTACATGTGAATAGGCAAAGCTTCATCTTCTTGCACCTGCCTACTATGAAAGAAGGTAGGTGGTTAGAATAAGTTCTACTCTAAATTCTCAATGCAATTGACAATTAAATACATCTAATATAAACCGATTTTATAACATACACAAAAGAAAAAATCTTTATATTTTACGTCTTATTTGATGACCGATGTTTTTAATCACATCGATTAATATTGGCCAAAAATAAACTTTCAATTTAAATAATTGGCTTCATTAAGAATAAATTAAAAACAAAACAATAAATTATACATCACAATGTCTCGGCAAAATACTAATAACTATGATATATAAAAGTGAGAATAAACACATAGATTATACGTTAATTTTAATCAAGCTGGTATCATATACTAATAAACAGTACATTTGTTAAATGAAACAGGAAATCGTAGTCCTGTCAAATATACCAACAACGTTAACCAATCAAATAACTAGTTGACAGACATCCTTAACTAACGTGTGAACATAGATATATCTGATATTTTACAGGTGGCTATTTTGTAGCAATATCAAATGAAAAATACCATGATACGATATAAATTGTACCTTAAAGAGATTGTTATTGTATGAAACCGAATTGTCAAAGACTGACATTATAATGAACCTGTCAAAGTATACATTATCACCTTAAAACATTGTTGCGATAAAATCTACCCAGACACATATAATGGCCGTTTCACTACGGATTGAAAAAAACCAATTACGAAGTAATTCGTTACCTGTCACTGTAAAATAGATACTAATACAACATGCGATTGTTACGGATGTTTTTCAATTAGGAGACATCGCGTTAAAGATTACAGCTTCATTATCTTCCTATTTTCTATTCACAAAAGGCGTGATTTCAATAATGTCGCAGATGTATAAACAAGATGAAAATTGTAAATAAATGTGGCGGAAAATTCGCGACGTCCTATTCACGATCAGGTCAAGGGAGACATTATTAACAGATACATCCATTAAATGGTATCCGCTATGTACAACGGTATTTACAAATGTGTTTGCAACTTATAAGTCAAAATGTTATTTTGCAAAGTCATTTGATCAAATAACATCTGTAGTTCATTCCTAAAAAAGGAAAAACAAATAATTAGATAATTTTGCTGGTAATACATTGGAATAAATCGCTTCAAAACTTTTAAACGATATGAGTTTAAAATTGCAAACCCTATTTAGCAGACACCCTGTTTCTTCCATGACTATACACCCTTATCAGACCAAGGCCACAATAATTTCCACGTGCATAATGTTTTCAAGCGATCAAGTGATTAACACTTCAGTCAAGCTAAATGTTTGTATGGATAAAGTTTCGTGTAAAGGATTCGACCGCTTTAAGCAAAAAAATGTTAAACATAATGTATAGAATCTTTATAGACAAAATGATCTTTTATTGGATATTAAAACACTATAATGATGACGTCACTCCTTTGTAGTCGCAGTACTGTATTTTTAATATCGGACTGCTCTCAATGGATCTCAGTGCTGTATTTCCCACGTGGGGTCCAATAATAAAAACGGCTCCAAAACACAGTAGCATTGGCACAAACATAATGACAAAACAAGAAATATCCTAAATATCTAAACTATGTCAAAAATATCAATAACTGATGATATACTTTCACCATTTGTTCCGACTTTGATACACAAGTTTGCTTTTAATCCAATTAATGAATGTTGAACATGAAAATGGGCGGTATTTACGAATATAAAAAGACTTTTTCATCCGTAAAACGAACGCTTTTAACAAAGCAAGCTTGTGAATCTGACTGTTCGTCCGGAAATCTAGCTATCCATCTCATTAACAACTGAATAAATAAAACTGCCACAACAAATTTGCATGTGCATCATATTGAGAGTAAAACCTCAAATCCAAAACTAGTAAAGAAAATTTAAGCATACGCGTTGTCTCTATAAATCTACGATGCAATTAATGTCATATGATAACAGTCAGATTCTGAAGTTACAAGCTTCAGTTTATTGAGAAAAAAAAAAACATTTGAATTAAGGTGAGACATGTTTGCACATATGTATATATAAGTTTCACTGTTCTTAGCCATAGACATAGACATAGAAGCTCCTTCACTCCAAACAGTTTCAGATTGAATAAGCCATTCCAAATAATAGTTTTTTTTGTATAAACACCTTTACAGGTATGACTATTCATTCTCATATCATTGTATTCTGATATGTGTCATAAACAAAATAAAATAAATATATTTGTATGTAAACTTCGTGCTGACCATTAATACAATTTAAAATCTCTAATTAATGTACAGTTTCACCAGGAGAATATTGTATTAAGTTTTTAAGCATCACGGGATGAAACTTTTGTAAGTTGTTTCCTTTTCTTAAGAGGAAAACACTAAAGTGATGTGTAAAAGCCAAGGAGCAAACAATTACTGTGTAACACAGATGTAATTTCATTTATAACTGTCCATTCAATCGGGCAGTAACTCGATGTTTCTACATTAGTGACTGTCACATTAAATACTGGCCAGTATCATCTTAGCGTAAATAGACAGCCTGAGCGTAGTACGTTGGTATTTGAATTTTATCAACTCCTTTAAACGTCGAAGTTTGAATTGTTTGAACAAATGTTATCGCACTTTGAAAATTGGGGATACATACTATTTACAAGATTATAAAAAAACCTTTTATGTGTCAATTTTGACGTTTTACAGCTGGTTTTATATTGAAATAGGATGACAAAATATCAATTTAATGTCGTTCAGTTATTATCGAATAATTTTTAAAAAATCGAAAGTCCCTTTTCCCATGACCCAGATAAGTTAAAAACGACAATGCATATCAAGATCATAAAACAAAAAAAATAATGAACAAATGGGACAGTGCAGATCATGATCAGAAAGTAATAGATGAAAAATAATCAGTGCAGATCATGATCAGAGTGCCATTAAATTACAGTCAGTGCAAAATATGTCCAGACTGCAATCATTAAAGAACAAACAGTGCAGATCATGATCAGACTGCAATCAAAGAAAAACAGACAGCTGAGATCATGATTCGACTGCATTGAGTCAAAAATGGACAGTGCAGATCATGGTCAGACTGAAAAAGTGAAAAACGGAAAGTGCAATTCACTAACAAACTGCAATAAATGAAAAACAGACAGTGCAGATCATGATCAGACTGCAATAAATGAAACACAGACAGTGAAAATCATTAACAAACTGCAATAAATGAGTAACAGACAGTGCATATCATGACCAGACTGCAATAAATGAAAAACATACATTGCAGAGTATGATATGAGTGGAATCATTAAAAAAACACACAGTGTCAATCATAATCAGACAGTTAAATAACAAGAGCTGTCAGTAGGACAGCGCGCTCGACTTTTTAGTGTTTGCCTATAAAACTAAACTTTGACAGTTAAGGGCACACAAGACTTTAACTAGGAATTTCTAAGTACAAATCAAGACACATTTTCACAGAGCTATCTTCTCTTGCTTATAGATAGGTCTCATGATGGTACACAAGTACTCCAACTTTCAAAGTAATATCTCAAATGGTTAAGTCAACAAGTGGACAAGGATGAAAATTTTAAATGAGTTTCTAAGTCAAAAAGGGCGATAATTCAAATAAAACCCTTGATAGAATTACCTTATCCTGCCCATGTTTTGGGATCATTATGGTAAACAAGTATTCAATCTTTCAAATTAATATCTCAAACAGTTTAGTCAAAAAGTGGACTGGTACAAACAACTTAACTAAGATTCTAAGTCGATAAAGCGCCTTAATTGTTAAAACAAATCCTTGACAGAGTTACCTTCTCTTGCCTACAGATGGGGGTAATGATGTAAACAAGCATTCAAAGTTTCAAAGCAATATCTCAAAGGGTTAAGGCAATAAGTGGATTTTACCCATATTCAATGTATTTTCTAAGTAAAAAAGGGGCATAATTCTGTCAAAAACCTTGACAGAGTTATGTTCTCTTGTCTGTTGATGTAGGTCATGATGGTAAACAAGTATGGTTAGTTTCAAAGCAATACCTCCAATGGTTTTGAAATAAAATGAGGTGGTACGAAACACTTAACCAAGCTCAATACACTTTCTAAGTCAAAAAACGGCCATAATTCTGTCAAAAACCTTGACAGAGTTATGTACTCTTGTCTGTAGATGGAGGTCATGATGGTAAACAAGTATGGTAAGTTTCAAAGCCATACCTCTAATACTTTTGAAATAAAGTGGGGTGGTACGAAAAACTTAACCAAGGTGTGACACCAACGCCAACGCCGGGGCGAGTAGGATAGCTCCCCTTTTCTTCGAAAATTCGAGCTAAAAACGGACTGTGCAGATCAAGATAAGACTTTGATAAATGAATACACCCCGGTTATTCGGCTACCTACACGCCTGCATGATATCTAAAACGCATGCTCTATGTACATGTTGAATGCTTGTTGTAAGTACTAAGAAATAAAAATATACACATTTTTTATGCATTTTGCAGAGATTTTTATACAGCTATCTTTTGATAAATGAATTTGCTCTAAATGGTGAAAAATATGAGTCATCGAAATGAAAGATTATCGGTAAAAATATTAATAAATATGCCGGTTATGATACGTTTCGACACTTTAAACTTGATTATCCTAAAGAAATGTTTGAAATAATTAAAGTTGCCACTTTTCCTGATAGAACTACACATAACCGACGGATAAATATACGTTTCACTTACTTTTGTGGTGTTTTTGTTGCCAAATGTTGCGTTTTACTCGACCGAGACAAGTATTTGGAGATACCGCTGACGATCATTGATTACAAACAATGATACCTAATTAGTAAAGCAGGGATACCAACTTCTTAATTACAGATAACCTCAAACTCCACGCAGAGGTTACTTCCCCTTACAGTATACATTTTAGAGCGGAGGTTACCAAATCAAATCGCTAAACCTAACATGTCTTCCCTGTTTTGTGCAGGGGAATAGAATGTTAACATTTCTGACGTGTGGATGCAGGTAGGGGCATTATCGCACCAATATTTGGCCTTGTACCCAATGTTTTCCCGTCAAAGTATTTTTGACGCACGAAAGTAATTTTATTTCAGGTAAGAAAGTAGACCTGAATTTGGCATACGTTGTATTTGGCATTGAAGATGGAATACAAATGTGTAGGGTCGGGCTGGCAAGGCATACAGGCATACGGTTCGGGTTGTCGCAAACACACATTTTATTTGTTTTCACCTTGATCTGTATACCTGGAATATAAGCCGTTTTTGACTGTGTTTTAACTTATCAGAAACAGATTTCTTTTTTATAGTTATATAAATTGTGAAGTAAGAGCAGCAACCTATGAAGAAAAGAATCTAAGACTAAACGGCATATCAGCTGAACAGAACCTTAACGTTCCTCGGTATTTCGATATTGGTCTGTACTTCTTTAATGTATAATGCATTTAAAAGATGAACTATGTATGCATGTTTACTGCAATGTTGTGTCTTTTATCGTCGAGTGTTCGGTACAGTACAATATCGAAGATAAATGTTTGAATCTCGGAAATTATGCAATAACGTGATAATAAACACTTTTTTCATGTTGTTCCGTGAAGCAGGAGACGGACATTTTACATATGTATAGGAAAAAGTAGGTTTTTTTTACGTTTCCAGTATAAAATCATAATTTTAACAGTATAAAATCCTCAATAAATGGTGAATGCATATCTTTTTAATGGCATGACCACACACATTCGACATTTACAGGGAACAGGGGTTTTATGTATCGTTCAGGCGTGTAGGTAGCCGAATACCCGGGGTGATAACGAAGAATGCAGATTATGATCAGACAGTATGATCAAATAGAGATGATTATGATCAGAAAGAAATGAATAAAAACCCGGTTAATGCCGATAATAATTAGACACAAATTAGTGAAACACGGACAGAGCAGATCATGACTGCAATAATTTAACAAGAAATATGAAACTTGTTCAAATACTTATGTAAATGTACATTACATGCAAAGCCTTACTCTGGATTCTGTAAGCCAACTGGGGGAGAAGGGGGGGGGGGGTGCATAAGTTCAAAGAAATACACCTTGACCTTGTATATTTGATCATGAATATCTTTGTAACGTTTCAAAATTAATATGTTTAAAATTAAAAAAAACATGACCGCTGCATGCTGTATAATTATTCTATGACATTTCAAAAGTTAACCATTTCGAGTATTTCTAATAATAGTCTGGTAAAAACTGTGACAAAATTCTAAGTTAAAAAGGGGCATAAATATGTCAAAAATCAAAAACATTGGTGAAGATGTTGATAGTAAACATTCATTTAAAGTTTCAAGTCCATACGTTTGATAGTATTCAAGATATTTGACTTCATATACGATCAGACAACAATAAATAAAAAGTGCAAATCATGATCAGTGATTAGTGAAACACGGACAGAGCAGATCATGACTGCAACAAATTAAAAACGGACACAATAGATCATGATCAGACTGTAATAACTTTAAAACAGACAGTACAGGTTACGATCAGACAATAATAAATAAAAACAAAAAAAATAATCACCCTTACATAAATGTAAGAACGAAAAGTGTAGATCATGATCAGTCTACATTAAAATAAAAAATAGACAGTACAGGGTACGATCAGACATCAATAGATAAAAAAAAACAGACAGTGCACATCATGATCAGAGACAAAATAAATTAAAATCAGACAGAGCAGATTATGATCCGACAGCAATTATTGAAAAACAAAACAGTGTAGATCACAGCCTTGAATGAAAAAAATGGCATTGCAGATCATGAACCGACTGATATAATTTTCGAATGGACAGGGCAGATCATGACCATACTGAATGTTGGAACGAAAAGTGCAGATCATGATCAAACTACAATAAATGAAAACAAACAGTGCAGATCCTGAACATGAACATTAAAACGTACAGTGTAAATAATGATCGAACAGCGCTAAATAAAAATTTGTGCAGATCATGATCGGACTGCAATAATTTAAAAACGGACAGTGCAGAACATGATCACACTGACATAAATGTAAGAACGAAAAGGGCAATCATGATCAGACAGCAATAAATTAAAAACGAACAGTGTAGATCATGATCCAACAGCCCTAAATAAAAATTGCACTGCAGATCATGATTAGACTGAAATAAATATAAAACGAAAAGTGCAGATCATGATCAAACTACAATAAATAAAAAGAGACAGTGCAGATCCTGAACAGACAGCAATAAATTTAAAACGGACAGTGTAAATAATGATCGAACAGCGCTAAATAAAAAATGTACAGATCATGATCGGACTGCAATAAATAAAAACGTACAGTGCAGATCATGATCAGACAACAATAAATTAAAACGGACAGTGTTAATAATGATCCAACAACGCTAAATAAAAATGACATGTGCAGATCATGATCAAACTGCAATAAATTAGAAACGAACTGTGTAGATCATGATCCAACTGCCCTCAATAATAATAACAGTGCAGATCATGATTTGACTGAAATAAATCTAAAACGGACATTGCAAATCATGATCACACTGAAACCAATGAAAAAAACGAAAAGTGAAGATCATGATCAGACTGCAATAAATAAAAAAAACAGACAGTGCAGATCATGACCAGACAGCAATAATTTGATCCGACTACGGTAAATGAAACATGGACAGTCTTATTCGTGATAAGACTGCCATAATTGAAAACAAGACTTTGCAGATCAGGATCAGACAGCAATAAATGAAAATCTGAATTATTCAAACAATGCTTGCAATTTTTGCCAGGGTAGAATCGGTAACTGCACATATACTGACTGTACATCATATCAAAAGCATGTCATGTCATGATAATGTCATTGATAATAAAAATGTACAACACACATTTGATAAATATATATCTGTTTTAGAAGTCAAGAAGGCTGTAGAAAAGACTAAGCTTAGAAAGCTACTGGTTTAGATGAAATTCCTTCTGAAAAGTTAAAAAAACGACACTACAATAACGTTTTCACATAGTTTGTTTAATATATGTTTTGAAAAGGTACTGTTCCATCCGTTTGGAATAAATGCATTATTGATCCGACACTTAAGTCTTCAACAGCATACCGTAGAGACCCTTTATCTTACAGAGGAATATCTTTGACTTGTACAATATATAAATTATACTGTAATATCTCACATGGTAGACTGCGTTCTTGTGTTGATGCCAATGATATATTATCAGATGAACATAATGGTTTTAAGAAAAGGGGTTGTACTACCGATCATATTTCATCTCTTGTAAGTCTGATTGAAGAAATTGAAACAAAGTACTTTCACTGCTTTTATTGATTTTCGAAATGCATATGGTTCGATTAACAGATCGAAGTTGTGGAAAAAACTACACGATACAGGGGTTTGTGGTAAAATGTTAAATGCTGTGAAAGTTTTGTATTCAGCTAAAGCCTCATGTGTTCGAATTAATTCCTTTACAACTGACTGGTTTGAAGTGCATTGTGGAATAAGACAAGGCTGTGTATTGTCTCCCTTACTATTTAATTTTTGCATTGATTATCTTGCAGTATATCTTAAATCATTAAATGTTGGTATCAAAAATGGATAATAAGATTGTTTGTATTATTTTATATGCATATGATGTGGTGTAATTGGCGGAAAGTGCCAATAATCTACAAGTTTTGTTAAATGGATTATATGATTGGTGTTGTATAAGCGATGTGTCAATTAAAGAGAAAGCAAGTCAGAAAATAATTACATATCAAATTGAACTTGTTAAGAGGAACACACTGTTGAAAAAGTTTCAAAATTCGGAGTTTTAAATGTGAAGATATTGCAGATTGAATATCAAAAAAAAATAAAGGTTTATTAAGGCGGCCATTCTGAATATGTGATGTCATAGTGCAGTAATTAAATATTCATGCAAGTATTACTACTTAGTTAAAAACAGCAGCTTCAAATGTATATTAAAATATGGTAACCTATATGACATTTAATTAATGTAACCAACTTCAGGTGAAAAAACAATCACGAAAAAATAGTAAATTGGGTTCAAAATTAAATTTTGAAAAAGGGGCGTGTCTAATAGTATGTCTTATGTGCATATTTACTAAATTTTTTATTTCCCATATCTTTTTTAGTTTTATCCAATTTCAAAAATTATTTCTTTCAACTATGTGTTTATGTTAACAAGCTCTCTAATTTCAGGCTTAGTTTTATTTTGAGTTTCGTTACCATTTAATTGCAATAAAAGTATAATTGTGCATTCCGATCTGAATCTCAAGTAAGATCATTCTATATTTCTTAATGTTAACAGGAGACAGTACACATTGTTGATAGTTATTAGTTTCTAGGTGTTGTTATACAAGAGCATTTTTATTTCAATGTAACAGCTGGGAAGGTAGCGCAAAGTGCTAGTCGAGCATTGAGTTTACTTATAGTCAAATGTAAATTAGTTGGCGGGATTTCCAATAACGTTTTTACTAAACTGTATGACTCAGTTGTTTGACCTACGCCCAATACAGCAGTCTCTGGGGGAAAAGGGATGGGTCCCACCCGTTCTTCGCCAGTGGAAAACAGTTAACAACTTGTGGGCCCGTTTGTCCCATAAAAACAATTCCAGGCTAAATGTATGCATTGCATTGTGGGCCTGTTCCAAATCAACCCGTTTTCGAAACTGGATTTATTTTGTCAAAAAACACGTACTTCAGTTATATCTTGGTTGGCATTGCAACTTGTCAGTGCCTATACCTGAACAGTCTTTTACTAGTCAACTAGAAACAATGATCATGTATAAGTATTTGTCCGAGTGGTCCGCATCCGTAAATAGCGTTGTCGGTACTTCCGGTAGATGTCGTAATAGGACCTACCGGATATTTAAACAGGAATATGTGAAAGAGGAGTACTGCAGGATGATTTATCCAAATTAAACACCGCGTATAGATAGATATTGTTTTACCGGCGTAGCTGAAATCTACAAAAAGCTATATTTACGAAAATATGATGTCATAATTATACGAACGTAGATTTGTTTGGTTAAATGATGTCTTAAATTAGTTAAATTAGTAAAAAGTTCCATCACGTAAACGATTGAATTTGTACATTACTGGCCAAAACTGACTAGATTAAGTATTTTGAAATAAAAAAAAGACGTCCTTATATCACGCCTGATGTTAGGATTCCGCAAACTTTTTCTCTTTAAAAGCCAGGCTATTCGTTACGCATTTTAGTACTTAAGTACTTCATCTGTTGGTGTGTTTTAATTACTAATTAACAGTATTTAAAAAAAGATGTAATACATACAGTTATACATTTTTTGTATAAATTTTAGCCGGCGACCATTTTCTCCATAAAAATAGTTAAATATATAGTAGGGCATGATATTTTTTGTAGATTTGATTCAGCTTTCTTCAAATATGCTTTACAGATGTTGGGTGATATGCAGAAAGTGGATAGCAAATCTGCTTCACAGATTCTGTACTGTTTACTGCCATTTAGCTAGAGAGCTGAAGGAAATAATCGCAAGAAATATATTCATGCATGAAGAAAATACAGTATTTACAACTCTTCTAAAAAAATACTAATCGACACAACTGACTGTAATTACGAATTCTGAGAGTTTTCAACATTTCATTTGTGAAAAATATCATCAGAATGTAAAGGTTTGAATGCTGGTACTGTTTTGAAAATCAGCGTCACTTGTGTTGTATAGCGACAGGGATAATTCTTTCCGTGATAATAATCGCTCTTACTTTGCATTATATATACATGGTCATTATATATCTGTAACTTTGACAAGATTCTTTTTCGTTTTGTTATGATGCATAATTTGCACGCTCTACTACATACACAGATACTGTATATATTGGTTTCAGTGCTGGCTTCTGCTTCAGACAACTTGTTATTGCTTACAAAGTCGGCATTTTACAGCAACTTACTTACTTTCGATTAATGTATAAAGATATTCAAATTTCTGGCAGTCCTGTGAAGAGGATAAATAGCAGGTAAAACATCGTTAATTATCTGTTCTATAATTTCATCACAAGCATAGCTGTTTACAAATATGGACGAACACATAAATACTATATGAAACTAACAGTCGTGGTCTCCAAAATGTACCTGAAACTCATTTCTATTTTGTTGAAACATGTACATGTGTTAAAACATGTACACTCAAAATCACAAAACAAAATATGACAGTACACCAAGTCACATGAAAGACACAATTACCTTTATGACTAGCCCGCATGGTGGCAGGTTCGAAAACTATTTGAGACATTATTTGTTCAATGTTTGATTTGGGTAGTGGGTAATGGAGTGACTGGTTATTTTTATCAAGGTTCTTTTACTGAAATATAACCAGGTGTTTCTTTTATTCCCAATTGTTGTATAAAAACAGCAATAATTTGGCAAAAACGATGTACTAAAGTTATAAAAAGTTGCTTTACTTCAACAGAACAACCTTAACAATGTTCTATCTTGATCCAAACACACAACTTTGCATAAGCTTTTAACTTTTTACCACAGTTTGAACATCAGTATTAAAAAGTGATTGTTATCACTAATAAGGCGAACATTCACGTAACAAAACAAGTGTAACACTAATATCTATATAAATTCAAATCAAATAACAACACATTGAACTCATTCTGGTATTATTCAGATTAAAATGGTGGTCACTATGAATGTCTTCTGTCGAGCATTAGGAGTTCCTGAATGCTGATAATGACGAGATATGATGAAGTATTAGACACATATTATAATAATATGAATACAATATATGTCATCTCGATACAGTTTTGTTATGCTACTGTAGCCCAAGTCAAGTAAATTTTTTAGTGGAAATATGCCTAAGATATGAAAATGCAACATGTTCTCTGAACTAAATTCACACACAATAATGTCCACAACAGTTTCCACAAAACTTAAAAAGGCGATATCATGTATAATTAACAATGTTAGCATGTCCCGTGTCCACAATAACGAATTAGTAGTCACTTACGCAATTTTTCGTTATTCACATTAATTTATTGTGTGTCCTTTCATAGGTTTTTTACGCATTTTATACCTGCGAACTTCTTACATATTTCCCTGGTAGGCATTATCTTAAACTGTCCTGTCCTGGATTCCGGGTTCCAACTTGTAGAGCAGTAGCCAACCTATACGCACTTTCACTGAACTAGAACTCGCTAAATGTTAGTCTAATCGGGCCTGAGTGACGTCATTCGATAACTACGGTCAAACCGCAGTTTAGTCCGGTACACGTGCAAGGTGTTATGACGGACAAAGTATGTGTCCTGCGATATGAGATATTTTGCTTGTGTAGTACCACATGTACATGAATTGTGATAGGAAAATGACAGAACCATGTTCTCTTCACTCTTTAACAATGTTGACATATACATTTCATTCTTATTAAATTTGTGTCCTCCAGAAAAAGAGTTGCAAGAAAGCTTTTCTTACTTTTGGCATTATCGTTGAAATCATACGGTACTATGTTTCTAATATGTACTTATCTATTTAGAAAGCAAAGTAAGTAATGTTTTGGTACAAGTAAAGGTCATTTCTGTCAAACGTATTTTCTGATAAATTAAGAGCTATTTGTAAATGTGATCCTGGGGCTTTAAGATTACTGATAAAACATCCATGATTATTTCAGAGAATAAAGATTTCATTTGAGATCTTGTGTGTATGTGATTATGTACGCTTTTATGATTTCCCTTTTTCAAAATTGCTTTCTAATTTCCTAGTTAGTGAACCTCAAAAAGTATTTCTTTCACTAACTGTTTTGTGGCAGGAGGTTCACTTGGTGCCAAATGCAGTGTCAACCTCCTAGGATCATCTTCTTTCAGAACTATTTTCTTCTGCCCAACAAGGTCATTCTATTTCATTGTCAATGCTCTATGGGCAATGTCCTTCACATACTCATAATCTTTTTTTTCCCTTCACTCGAAAAACCGACCATATTCTACTTTTCTTTAATGATATCGGTGATATCTGTATGAACAAATATTTAGGTTATGTACGTACCACTTATAACTGGTCTCAAGAAGCATTATGAAACAACTGTTAGTTTAGACAAATTTATTTAAGCTTGATTGTGAAAAAGGCTTGTAGCTTATCAAATCATTCTCCTAAGTCCACTTCCTGGTAAAGCTAGTACTAGTGGTGTATGCAGACGTATGGTCATGACCTCAGAGGGGCTTGAACCCGCAACATTCGGTATGAGCGGCAGACACCATAACCTGTACACCATCGCTCCCCTTTGTTTACGTTCATTCAAATAGAAGCTTTCAGTTTAAATCGCATAACCAACTTGCCAAAAATATCATGTATATATATATATAGTAGAACGAAATGTCATACAGTGACAGTTATGACTGATGTAATGAATAACTTTTCTTTTAACGTGGGAAGTGATATATTTTCCAAGGCAGTATGATATTAACTGGAAGCACCAAAGTATGTGTTTTTTAGCATCCTTGTAAACATGGCTTTGTAACCACTGAGTTGGTATATATCTACTGATGAACAAAGTCATTAGGCAAATTAGAGACCAGTTAGTATTAAGGATTCAATATAGCAAAACCAAATTGCACATACATTGTATGTCCCTGTTTATTTTTCTTTAGTTGTCTTCCAGCATGGTGGTTGTGGTATAAAGCAGCAAGTCGATTGCGAATTTTATATACTGGAGGAGTAAAAGCAAACCTGTTCACAGAGAACATCAATATGAGCTGGTTAAACACCTCCAGTTCAGCAATGCTTGTGAAATAAGACATTTCTAATTTCATAGCACACCTAGCACAAGTTGACCTCTACTATGATAGGCCAACACCTTATATAGTTGTCATGTAGCATCGTCCAGTGAACCTCAATGAATATTGTTCAGATCATCATTCCTGGATCAAAACTGTTCAACCCCGTGGTATATTCATTTATATTTATATCACATAGGTTTGTATCTAAAACAAGAGGGCCAAGATGGTCCTTTATCGCTCACCAAATACCTTCTTGTGACCATAACTTCGACCATCTGTCAACAAACAGCACTTTAACGTTTGTCCAAGAGTGGTCTTTTTGCAGGCCTGACAGTTTATATAAGTATCAACGTTATTTATACAACTATTTTTGTGCGGTGTTCGACTGGGTATCGCTCTCTACTACCAATCCGGAGGTCCCCGGTTTGAAACCCAGATCGGGTACTGAAAATTTATGAAACACTTTTCAGTGTTTCCGAGCCATGTAGTAAAAACCCGACGGGTCTATTCATTAAAGAGCTAGGGTCTGGTACCCGGATTCCCTTGTATCTGTCTCTCTGCAGGTTGCACCGTATACACCTTGAATAAGGATGATAGACCATAAGCACATCTAACAAATTAAATATATATATATGTATACATTTTATAAGAAATAGAATGATAATCAGATCTCAGACAAAGCTGATTGCTAGCTTTTCTCCTTTTGAATTCAAACGGGCTTAGTTTACCTGGTAATATTACGTTTAATCGGCACTGCAATTCCGACTTGAAAACACAGTTACCATCTAGATAAGAACGACCTACATCACATGTAAGTTTGTTCAGCAACAAGGAAAATACAATTATGGCAAGAGTACCTGAAGTTGGGATAGTAAGGCACGATGTTCAGAAAGTGTTTGTCTAACATCACAGAACCCAAAGTATGTAGGGTATGCTTATCTCTTTTGGGACACAACCATAGTTTTTCTTTGTCTTCATCTTCTTCTATAGGTTCATGCAAACACTGATTTATCCCACTTCCATCTGACAATGTCCATTGGTGTTGTCTTGTAGTATGATGAAGCAAGCTTCTACATATGCACTGAAATACAATATGATAGTCTTTGGTTTTTGATGCAAAACTCAATAAAGTAAAGGAAACATAAAGTAAGCTGTAACATAATGTAAATGCACTGATGAAAGTTTAGAGACAGAGAATGAGAACAAATACAATGTTATGTCTTAAACTTGTTATTGCTTGTACAGTACCGCTAGCGTTTCACTTCCGCGTTTTCGGGGAAACAAACGTTTTTCGTTCGATTACCATGCGGTAATCGTTTAACCGTGTAACCGTTAAACGAAAATTCCCGTCTGTGCATGCGTACCGTGAAACGTGAATTTACATTTGTGCATGCGCCGCGTGAAACGAGAAAACGACATTACGCATGCGCATATATATTTTCCTCGCCATTTTAGGACATATTCAGTAAAGCTTTCACCATTCGTTTACATCGTTCTAAAGGCTTTACCGTTCAATACATTCGGTCAAAATAGTGACCATCGTTTCGGAAATGTTCTATCTAAGAAAATGACTGTTTACACTTGTACAATTGATTAAGCAAAAAAAAAAGTTTAAATTTACAAATTTCGGAAATGTTTAATTTTTAAGTCAGCTTACACTTCATATCTCCATTTTTGGTTTTATACTCTTGAAGTATCATCAAAATCTTAAATAAAGTAAAATGTTACAATTAAATAGATAATAGCATGACCAGTTACTCTAGGCCTATAAAGTGGGTTGAGATCAATTGCAGATCAATTGTTGACAAGAAACACGAATTTAGTAACCTGGCTTCTTCAACCAATCCTGATGTTATAATAGGCACCGAATCCTGGCTAAAACCCAAACATCACACCAACGAAATCTTTTACCCAGTGCTAGGTTACTCGATATTTAGAAGAGACCGTGTCACACAGGCAGGTGGTGGAGTTTTCATCGCAGTCAGAGATTGCATCAGTGCCCAAGAAATGCCCGAACTTAAATCCAAGTGTGAAGATCTTTGGATTAAAGTGGACCTAGCAGGCAGCAAACCACTTGTTATAGGTGCATACTACAAACCCCACGAGCTAGATACAGATAGCTCGGTAGAATTTGCACAATCTGTTGCTAAAGTTATCAAACATTACTCAAATATCTGGGTGGCTGGACATCTGAATCTACCTAAGATGGACTGGGATACTATGAGCCTGATTGTAAACATCCGTCCTATTATAGAGAAATCCTTGAGACCTTAAATGATGCAAACCTCACACAAATGGTAAACTTACCTACTAGAGAAAACAACATCCTAGATCTATTCCTTACAACAAATCCAACTTTGGTTAATCAGGTTAACATCCTACCTGGCATCAGCGACCATAACATTGTACAGGTCAAAGTAAATACTTCTGCTAAAATTCGTTACCAAAAGCCTCGTAAAATCCCACTGTACAAAAGAGCAAACTGGGAAGGATTTAAATTCAAATAATAAGGACAAATATTCAAAAATGTCAATAGAAGATCTCTGTGAAAACTTGGTATCCACCTTGAACAACCTATCAGAAAAATTTATTCCGTCAAAAATGTCCTCCATTAGAAATCACCTTCCCTGGATTAATCAAAATCTGAAGAGGATTATAAGAAGGCGTGATAGGGCCTTCAAAAAACTTAGGAAATCAAACAAATCCTCTGATCGCAAATATTTCTTGGACCCCAAACATATGGTCAGAAAGAAAACTAAAGAGTCTTAGCAGAAATATCTTGAGGATATCTTAAATGTAAATCAGACTGATGCCTCCCCTACATCCAAACCGAATACCAAAAAATTCTTCTCCCTCCTGAAGCACCTCAAACAAGATTCAGCATCCCTACCACCCCTCAAATTCCAAAACAAACTCCATACAGACAAACTCTCAAAAGCAACAGTACTAAATAAACACTTTTAGTCCGTGTTTAGCCCGAAATCACCCTTAAGTTTTGTATCCTACTGCAAGATGAAACTCCAAGATTTCTCAGATCAGAATCTAACCTCACTATCTGAAAACAGTCAAAACCATCCTAGAATGCCAAATATCCATATAAATGCCAGTGGCATAGAAAAGCTCCTATCTAACTTAAACACCCATAAAGCTTGTGGGCCGGACAAGATCAAACCAATCCTACTCAAATGGAACTGTCACCAATCCTTGAAAATATCTTCCAGAAATCCATTGATGAATGATCCATACCTTCCCAATGGAAAAATGCAAATGTAACCCCAATCTACAAGAAGGGCGACAGATCAGACCCAGCCAACTATAGGCCCATATCCCTTACATGTGTACTTTGCAAAACCCTGGAGCATATTGTGGCCTCATCAATAACTAAACATGTTACAAACCTTGGCATTCTGTACCATCTCAAACATGGTTTCCGAGAAAAAAGATCCTGTGTGACCCAACTAATTATGCTTGTAAACGATCTTGTAAAATCAGTGTACAACAAACAACAGGTTGACCTGATTTTGTTAGATTTCAGCAAAGCTTTTGACAAAGTGAGCCATGAGAAAGTCCTGTTCAAAATGCATAGTTACGGTGTCCGTGGCCCAACCCTTAAATGGATTAAGAGCTTCATCGATAACCGCTCTCAATCTGTCATCCTAGACGGCACAACTTCTGAGCCCATATCCGTCCCCTCTGGAGTTCCGCAGGGGTCAGTGCTCGAACCCCTGCTCTTCCTTGTGTACATTAATGACCTCCCACAAAATATAAAGTCCAAAGTCCGCCTATTTGCAGATGACACTGCAATTTATATGTCACTAACTTCTGTCAAACAATCTAAAACCCTTCAAAATGATCTTAACACATTAGAAAAGTGGGAGTTGGACTGGGATATGGAATTCAATTCCACCAAGTGTCAAGTTATCCACGTCACAAGAAGGAAACATCCTATACCATCACAGTGCTTTCTTCACAATACACTACTAGAATCTGTTTCCTCAGCTAAATATCTTGGCGTGGATATATCTAACGATATTTCGTGGGACGCCCACATAAATAGGTCAGCCAAAAAGGCAAATCAAACCCTAGGATTTCTTCGTAGCAACATAAAGGTCAAATCAACAGCCCTTAAATCCATGGCCTACCAGACCCTAGTAAGACCCCAACTGGAATACAGCTCCGAAGTATGGTCACCATACACCCAAATCCAGATAGACCAAATAGAAGCGGTCCAAAGGAGGGCAGCGCGCTGGGCTATGTCTGACTTTGGCCGGAGTTCAAGTGTCACAGATATGTTACACAGTCTAAAATGGCGCAGGTTAGATCTCCGGCGCACTGACTCTCAACTGTCACTTATGTATAAAATTTCTAACGACCTGGTTGCAATCCCCATTCAAGGAAATCTCATCCCTCTAACTAGAAAATCCCGCCATTATAATCCCTTGTCCTACAGGTTAATCACCGCAACCACTGACTATAAGTACTCCTTCTGCCCTAGGACCATAGTCCTATGGAATAGTCTCCCACCTGATATTCCCTCCCTTCCTACCCTTGATCAGTTTAATGCTGCTGTAAGCTGCATTGATCATGCCCTACCATAACCGGCCTCCATCCCTCTTTTTATCTTTTAATCATTAACAAAATTATTCCCCCTTTTCTCCTATTTTGACCTGTTTCCTTTTTTAATTCTTTTATTTTTTTCTACTAACAGTCTTTATGGCTTGACGCGCACGAAATTGTCTAAGTCCCTGTAAAGTGTTCGACAGTACAGGAAGATAGATAGATATAGTAGCTGTACTGGTGATGGGCGGGTATTATTCAGCACCTTCACTGTGATTATGATGTAATAAAGAATGTTAAAAAATAAAGTACAAACAATGATATTGTGTCACACTTAGCTAAATAACTTCAGCCAGTAATCACTTTATTGTCACACGCCTTAATCACTTAGCTTTAGCTGGAACTAACTGCAAATATTCCCGATAACAAAGGATCCAGTATAAAATAAATAAAATATAGTCAGGAGTTTGGATGCGTAGTAGTTTTCGCATCCAAACGACTTTCCAAATGAAAACTACCCCGAACTTTATTTTACGCGTAGTATTTACTTCATTGTATCCATAAAACGCAAAATACGATTGGACGTACTTGTTTACATACGTTACGTCATTTACGGCACGTTGTCCTTGGAAAAACGTACTGAATTTTTATTGTTAATTAAAATACAGGCTTTTCCCTATTTGTTTATATAGGAAAAGCAGCCGCTTGTGTTAGAATGTAATTTTGGAAATAAATAAAATCTGATAAAGTTAAACTTCATTTAGATTGTTTTATACTCACCGGTCAACCATAGGATTTTCCCAAGGCAGAGTCCATACATTACTTTATAAACCCTCTCCTGGTCGACATGAACTGCGAAGACTCCCCTCAGATTAAGGTTTAAAAGACAGATGCAAATGACAGGGTATTGAAACCAGGGACCTCCAGATTGGTATTCCAGAGCGTAAACAACTGCGCCACCAACATATTTCAGTTAAAGAATCAGTACAGAATTGCATTTGTTGTAAGCTTATAATTCTTATCAACACATTTACCTATTCTCTCTTGTAACAAAATCAGTAAATTTCAAGGTATGATGGTATTAACATATTCCAGGTGTATGTATCACTTACTCTGGTAATTGTACTGATTATTGACATCACACTGTAAAACCAAATTTCATATTCATGTTCACTGTACAATCTCACTTCTTTTAACTGATCTTTATATTTGGATCCATAATTCAATCATATAACACACTGGACTAGTAAGCCACAATTCACCAGATTGATCTCCGGCTCCATCACCGACATTAATACTATCAGTTATGATGAAGTCGTTAACCCAGGGCTGCATGTTCTGTTGTAAAAGTACCAGTAATGTATGTAGTGCCAGGACTCTCATTGTATCTGGACCAACCCAGTAACATCATGCTATTATTGTTTAAAATTAGCATAACTTATTTAATGCATAACAAGAGCTGTCAATAAGACAGCGTGCTCAACTTTTCTCAGTGTTTACCGATACAAAAGTTTGGGCAGTAAAAGGCAAAGACAAGAATCTGTGTATTATCAAAGTGCAAAGAAGGGCCGTAAAGAGCAAGATATTAAGTCAAGAGTAACCCTGAACACTACAGCAATGTTTTAAATTAATACTTCAAGTGTTTACTGATATATGTGCATGACAGTGCCCTGTATCACACAATACTTTGAATTTAAGTACAATAAGTGATAATTATAAGGGAAGCTTCAACAGCAACAACAGTCATGTTCTTCTTTATGATTTATATGATCATCAACATTTCAGCTGATGCGTCATTAAGGCAGTGGGGGTCTAATGGACACTATTCCAAAACACATTAAACTTAATATTTTTATAATATACATCTGTTAACCGACTAGTGTGCAAAATTTAAAGACATTTCACCGTTTAATTTAAAATTAATTTCGTTTTTTGTTTCCCTACCCCCACTTAAACAAGAGGGCCATGATGGCCCTATATCGCTCACCAGAGTACAACTGCTTTTAACAAAGTTGCTAGAAATCATCGAAACAACCTTTCTGACAAATTTCCAGGATATTTGGGCTGAAAATGTTACCTCTAGAGTGTTAACAAGGTTTTTCCATATTTGGGCGCTGTGACATAGTTTTTGACCCAAGATGAACCATTTTCAAACTTGAGCTAGAAATCATAGAAACAACCTTTCTGACAAATTTCAAGGATATTTGGGCTGAAAATGTTACCTCTAGAGCATTAACAAGGCTTTTCCATATTTGGGCTCTGTGACCTAGTTTTTGACCCCAGATGACCCATATTGAAACTTGAGCTAGAAATCATAGAAACAACCTTTCTGACAAATTTCCAGAATATTTGGGCTGAAAATGTAACCTCTAGAGTGTTCACAAGGTTTTTCCACATTTGGGCTCTGTGACCTAGTTTTTGACCCCAGATGACCCATATTCGAACTTGAGCTAGAAACCATCAAAACAACCTTTTTGACAAATTTCCAGGATATTTGGGCTGAAAATGTTACCTCTAGAGTGTTAACAATGTTTTTCCATATTTGGGCTGTGTGACCTAGTTTTTGACCCTAGATGACCCATATTCGTTCTTGAGCTAGAAATCATCAAAACAACCTTTCTGACAAATTTCAAGGATATCTGGGCTGAAAATGTAACATTTAGAGTGTTAACAAGGTTTTTCCATATTTGGGCTCTGTGACCTAGTTTTTGACCCCAGATGACCCATATTCGAACTTGAACTAGAAATCATAGAAACAACCTTTCTGACAAATTTCCAGAATATTTGGGCTGAAAATGTAACCTCTAGAGTGTTCACAAGG